>VZRL01004835.1:2529728-2572194 GCA_013397895.1 Origma solitaria
GGGGTTATGCCCGGCGGCAGGCGCGGCGCAGGGCCAGGGGCAGCCCGCGGCCGGGGCTCGGAGGTGTCCGGCAGGAGCAAGGGGCGGTGATCCCCCCAGCACCCCTCGCCCCCGGGAAGGGGTGCGCGGGCGCTCCGCGGCGGCGGCGGCGGAGGAGGAGGAGGAGGAGGATGCTGCTGAGGATGTTGAGGATGCGGCGGGCCGGAGCGGAGCGGGGGTGCCCGGGCAGCGCCTGGGTGTGCTGCTGGCTGCTGGGCTGGCAGGCGGCCGCCCTGCAGCTGCCGCCCTGCGAAGAGGTGAGATTTTCCTCCTCCTTTCGGGGTTTTCCCGTCCCTACGGGCGGGTGGGAGCATGCACCGGCTCGGGAGGAGGGCGGCATCCCGGGAAGGGGGTATTGCTGGTTGTTGCTGGCTCCCCCGGAGCTGTCCGTGGGATGATGGAGGGGTCGGACCCGCGGGGAAGGACCCTCCGCCCGCTGCGGACGTGGGCTCTGGGGGGCGGCCGAGCCCCTCGGCATCACGGCTAGAGAGGCCCCTCGGCCGTCGATCGCGAACCGCGCTCCTCACTCCCCTTGCCCGGGGTTATCGCTGCCCCCTCCGCTGCATGGAAATAGTAGAATCGCCCTCCAAACGAAGGGGGCTCGGCCGGCCTCGCTCTTTTTCTAAATGCTGTGTTAAATCGGTGCAAAGGTGGAGGGTAAGTGAGGGCTGGTGTGTGAAGCTGTCCCGCCCTCCCGGTGTCCGCTCGGGGTGTCCGGGGCTGAGCCGTGAGTGTGACATGGGGAGAGAAACTTAGTGGCTCTCTGCTGCTGTAAGAAGCCCATCCTGGAGGGACTCGGTGTGTTGGGAGCAGGGACGCTCCGCACGGCTGTGCGGGATGCGGGGCTGAGATGCGGACAGGGATGCGCAGCCCCTGCTGGCCCCCGAGCTCTCCCGGGAAGGGGACGTGGGCTTAATGAAGATCTTTTCCAGGGTTTCCATCCTCACTCCTGTGTGCAGGGAGATCCTCTCTGCTGCTCTTAGAGGGCAAGTGGGTCTTTCCTGTGTTTTAAACCAGCTGTAGAGGTGAGGATGCTGGGTACCGCCTTCCCAAACAGGTCTGGGTGGCCGGGGCTCTGCTCTGCCAAGCAGAAACCTATTAAGGGGGTTAACAGAGGTCTGGACCCTTCCTTCTAACTCACTCTCATCCGAGGATGCTCTGGGAACAGAGCTTCCCCACTTCACTTCCTGCAGTCACACTGCTTAGCAAGAACGCATTTGTGCGTTCTCAGAGTGGGTTTGGGGTGGGAGACTGCAGCCAGGCACGAGAACTCGGCTGGCGAAGGGTCCTGATCCATCTTGGAGGTTATTGCAGTGTGGGACCTCCTCGGCTGGGGGTGCAGAAGACCATGTCTCCTTGCTGTGGTGAAAGAGGGCATTTCTGACCCGGGGAATATTCCCTCTTTGCATATGAAATTTACTTGTCTTCCAAGTAGCAGAGCTCAGTGCTAGTCTAGCGTGGGAAACCTTGCAGTAGGGAGAGTTGATGTCTGGCAAACCAATCTCTCTTTTGGGCATGTTTCTCCTAAATGTTGATCATTCTCAGGGCATGTTTTTCCTAAATGTTAGTCGTTCTCAGAGAGATGGATTTATGCAGCCACCTGCTTTAAATTACCTCTCCCTAACGTCTTTGCTTCAAAAAGTGAATGTCTGCAGATGGGTAAAGGTGAGAGCTGAACCTGTGCAGTGGTACCAGAAGTGTAGAGCTGGTATTTTGAGCATCTTGTATTGGGCTTTAGGTGTGCAAATTCTCTCCCAAGCCCCACTCCTGTACACCTTTGGATCTGGACCTGTGTGCTTTTGCTTTCTTTTCAGAGAGGCGAACAGCATTGTTTTACTTGACTTGAATACTCTCTTTAAAACAGAGAAAACCTCACTCACATGGTTAAAATGCTGTGTGTTACTTGTGCTGGTGGTGTGCAGCCATGAAAGTGTGTGTCCCAGGAAATGTAATTAGAAACATGTCTGGATGGAGAGAAAGGGGGGAAAAAAAGGAACTCACAAAGAACCAGGATAGTAGATGAACTGCTTTACAAAAGGGAAGAAGAGAGGGTAATAGTTTTGCTCTCAAAACTTTGCCATTTGTCCCAGTTCAGCCCAATTTGAGTGACCTGGGTGTATTGCTCTTAAAATCATGTCAGCTCCTGATGAGATTGACTGTGGTTTGGGCAGACTCAGACAAGGATGAAGTTGTGCCATAAGAAAGCACAGCCTGTCAGAGGGTACTGCAGTCCTTTAAAGACTTGGTAAACGTCTTTTGTTTTATACCCAAAAGGTTTGAGAAGCACAAGGCTTAATGTTCTGGCACGTAGTTCATTTTAAATCCATAGGAGATCTTTCCTTAGTGGCACCTTCCCCACTCCTTCCTTGACAACTTGTTTTTCTGTTCCCTCACTGTTACGAGAAAGACAGATATCTGCTGGTTTGTGAGATTTCTGTGCTGGCACAGCATTTGGAGCAGTGGGATCTCTGGCTGTGCCTGAGGCTCCTTGGTGCTCTGATGACATAGATAGTAAAATAATAATGTATAGCAATGTCACTTTCCAGAAACCTTTTTGTCATTGACTTTGTTCATCAGGAACTGTAGTAGTTCAGCACACTGGATTTTAGGAGGGGCGTGCTTGTGCTGCAAACCAAAGGTACAAGCAGCTCGAATGAATGTTCCTGTGAGTTTTTGGACTGAATTCATACAGCCGTGAGCTTCTGGCATTACAGTGCTCAGTCCAGGCTGTGATGGTCATTCACACTGTGAGCTCTCCCTGAGCTCTCCAGTGCCAGCAGCAAATTTGAAGGTGAGTTGTGCATCTCCAAGAGATGGAGGCAGGCTCAGTTTGGATGGCTGGGGTACCTCCAGGGCACAGAACCTGGGGAGACCCATTACACTACTCTGTGCCTCTGGTGACTTGATAACTCAAATTAGGATGGTGGTAGAAGAATAAGTGCTTGGTGAATTCTTTCTGCTATGGCAGTGGTGATCAGGGTACTCATGCAAATGTTTCATGTGTTGCATAAATTATGACTTTGAGTGGAATTGATGACACCCATGCTTTTCACTGCCATTAAATACACATTAGGCTGTTATGTTGGAAATAATGAGATATTCATGCCAGTCCCCCCCGCTGCTGCAGGGACAATGTTTTTTACATATTATGTTCCGGTATTTGATGCTTTTTCTAAACTTTTCAACTGAATGGGTCTTCTTCAGCTTCCCCTTAGAGATTCACCCAAATCTGAGCAGATTTTGTTTTTGGGACATTTGATATTCAGCCTAAATGGCTCTTTCCTTCATTTCATCTTTCCTTTCCCTGTGGTTTTTTTGCAATAATAAAAAAAACAAAATTAAACTCACTGAGTGACTTTTCTCTTAATTCCCATTCAGGCAAATTGCTTTCAAAGAGAGATACAGAGTCTCCTGCTGCTAAAGATGTTTTCTTTCTTACTCCTGCTTGACTCTCAGTTTCTATGCAGATTGAGAGCAAACACATGCCTTTGACAGTGATAATAAATGTGATTCTGATACATTGCATGGCTTACCTGCTGTTTCAACAGACAGGTAAATTAAAGGGTAATGCTAAATGCTTTCTTTAAGGGAAACTATTTTTGCACTAGTCACTAGAATGCTTATGGGAAAGACAAAAAGAATATAAGAGATGTTCTTGGAAAATGGAAGAGTCTTTTGTAAAATCACTTGAAGGCAAAGGAGAAGTCTTAAGAATAAAGTGGAAGCTTGAACTTGACCTTAGGTCAAGTGTGGTTGATTTGGTCTGTTGAAACAGTGCCAATTTTCATGATGAGAAAAGGTTAAAAAATGGAGTATATTTAAGTCAAGTGTGAAGTATTTTAATTGTATTAGTATGTTAAATCAGGATATTAGGTACTGAGCTAAGCAGCCTGGGAAGCAAGGGGAAATTGTGTCTTTCCATGTAAAGGATGGAGAGGAGATATGTGCCAGTGTTGGAAAGGTGTTACATAAACCAGCATGCCTGTCACCAAGGACACATGGCAGGAGTAGCAGGGATGTCTGCTGGCTGGAATCTGAATATCTGAAACACTCTTATGTTGTAAGTGAACTGTACCTGCTTGGGAAGAGGTTTGGGGTCATTGCGGGTGGCTCTGTAGAGGCAGTGCTGACCGTGAAACAATTCGGGTGGGTGATTAAAAGAAAAAGAAAAGAATAAAACCTGTCAGAGTGGTTTTGTGCCCTGTCATTAGTACTCAGGAACCGTGAACGCTGTGTTTGCTCTGCTCTCATTAATGAGTGTGCTGCGATCACAGCAAAGGGTGGGGCGGTCTAGGTAAGGAGGGAGTAACTTGACAGAGGAAGAGAAAGAACAAGAACGTGCATTAATGCATGGGGTAGTGAAAATTAATGAGATGCAAATCTATAGAATAAGGTAGAAATAAAAAAGGAATTTTGTGCACTTGAAAGGCTAAATGCTTTTATTGTTTAAAGGTAATACTTCTTTATTTTTATGTAACTATAAACAACTTTTGGGACTATTTGATCTCTGAGATTCATTTAGTCTCTCTTGGCCTTAAAATCTCTGAAGGCATTAGCTCATTGCTAAACATTTTGGAAGGAATTCTCCTTCTAAGTTGGTTTCCTTGCTGTCCCTTATTAGGTACCCTTGTCCCTTTCTCTGAAGCATTGCACTGGATATTTTGCAAAAGAGCAGGTACTACTTATACCAGCTGCTGGGGTGATCCGTTGTTGTATTCCCTAATTTCTAACCACCTTAAGAGATCACAGTTTCTTAATCTATGAACAGTTCATAGTCAGCAGAAGAGGCTGTGGAAAGATTCCTGGGGAAAGACCACTTTTTTCTTTTTCACCTCTTGCTACACAGAGTTGTGCTTTTGTGGGGGAAAGAGAAATGTACAGCTTCTATTTTCCATGGTGATGAAGGGTCATAAAGATGAGGAAAGAGGAGCAAAAAACATGCTATAAAACTGCTGACAATAAAGTCGATGGAGTGGAAACACGTGCACAAAAGGTGAGGAGACAGATGCTAAAACTCAGGTACCACAGCAGAAAGCACATGAGCAGATCAAGGTGGGGGGAGCACAGGAGAGACTGGTGAGGTGTCAGAAATGAAAATAGGAGAAGGAAGACAGATGCTGGCATAAAAACTGGATAGTGAGCCATGGTTGTAATGATTCAAGAATAAGAGAATTAGTCATGGTGGAAACTGCTGTAACAGACCATAAACTCAAAAGAGTAGCAGCCATTAAACCAACACAAGATTGCATTTCTCCCACATCAAATATCACTGGACTGCTCAGGGTGAGATTTATCATTTATAAAGAAGGCCTTGATTTTATTTGCTCTTTTTCTTCATAGGCTGAGGTTGAGTGAGAATGGGAGCTGTGCTGGGGTTCCTGGCACATCCCTGCCCTGTGGAGTCAGGACCAGCTGCGAGGCAGGGGCCAGGATGGCTTTATGCAGGGATTTGGGGCCAGGATGGGTTTGTGCAGGGATTTGGGGCCAGGATGGGTTTTTGCAGGGATTTGGGCTGTTGGCTGCCTCCTCCAGGCCACATTTCCCACCAGGTGTTGGTCGGGAAAGCTTTGGCAGCACCGTGTGCTGCTTTATGCCAGATGATGACCTGGGTCAGAAGTGCTGGAATCGCTTGAAGGAAACCTTTTCCGCCAGCCTGACCCTGTGCCCAGCGGAGATGTTGGCAGGGCTCCCACCGACCACAAGGACCACGGGGCAGGGCCAGGGGCTCTCAGAGCTGCAGGGCTCAGCCTGTGGGCAGCAGGGAAGTGCTTCCCTGGGTCATGTGTGTGGGCTGCTGTCAACACCTGCTGAAGGAAGCAGTAAGCACCAGCTAAGTAGAAAAAAAAAATTAGAACGTGAAGAGCAGATAGGGTTTGGTAAAAAGAAAGGTAGCCTTGAATGTCTCATACTTGAGATAGGAAAGAAAGAGTGTTTGGGAGCAGGTCCCACATATCTCCCCGATGGTGCCAAGGGTTTTCTGGGGGCTGCTGCAGTGGAGGTCCCATGTTGTTATCCAGCGTGGCTTTATCTTCCCTGACTCTTACACATACTTGGATAAGAGCATCCCTCTCACTGCCCCTTGGTAATATTTTAGGTCTTACCCCGGACCTGAAAATGTGTTTATATTTTGATTGCTGGTAGTGGGAATATTTTGGTTTTCAGTCCTTTGAAAACAAAAACATCTTGATTTGAAGGAGAGAAATAGTTAAAACTCCCTTTTGGTTTTTTAAAAATTTTAACAGCCATCTTTTAAAACAAACAAACAAATAAAACCCTTTCAGTTACAAAACATTATCCAAATCTCATAATGACCTTGTTTCACAAGCACTGTGATACTCTCTTTGATAAATAGTGCCAGACAGTAATCACTGTGCACTTGGGACATGGGCTCAGAGCTGATTTAAGATGATCTAGGACGACATGTGCAGCTGAGCTGCTGGCTCTGCTGTGTTGGTGCTGATGATCCTGTCACTGTGCTGAGTCAGAACTAATGCTGATTCGGCTGAAAATTCACCTGCTAAAAGAAAAAAAAAAACCACTAAAAAAGACAAAAGAAGAGGGTGAGGGTTTAGCTGGAAGAGTAGCAGAGATGACTCAGTCAGTGTTTAGTTTCTGAGGGGTTAGAAGTGGTATAGGAGGCTTTGGGACCCACTCAAGGGCACAAGTCTGGTCTCCTTTTATTTTTAGAACATAAAATTTTGGTGGGATAGAGCTAGCCTGGATTTTCACTGAGATAATGGCAAGGGGATTGTATTTCCCGATGTAGAAGGAAGAAAACCAGAGCTGTGTGTTAAAGATGTGAAGAATTGGATTATTGCTCTCTGTTGTGCTCTGACTTCAGAGATGCAAGATCTGTCCCTGTGAGGAAAGGTATTTGCTGGCTGTTAGACACGTTTTCAATGAGAAAAATAATAATTCCAGATGATGGTCTGTTCCCAACTAGAAAATTCTTTGACAGTGAGTTTTTATTGCTGCAAAGAGAAGACAAATTGCTCATCCCATTGATACAGGATTAACCTCTCTTACCTGTTAGTGTTTTGAGGTCAAGAAGTACAACACATGACAGAGGTGATTTATGGTGATACTTGAAGCCTATTGGAAAGTACCTACAAAAAGTAATAGGAACTGTGTTACCTGGAGGTGAAAACGCTGGGTAGCTCAATTTTCATTTGGTTAGATTTTGTTCCACCTTAGAGGTACAAATATTTTTCAGGGATAATCCACGGGAAAGTGGCTCAGGGTGTTTGGGATTGGTTAAAAGGTTATACCCATCCTGCCAAGAACAGGAGTGTTGGGAGAAGATATTCCTGTAAAGAAGGTGAGCAAGTCCATAAGTGTGGGCAGATCCCTGGCCATCTTCTAGTTACCAGGGTAGACCCAGTCAAAAGATCTATTTTCTGTATGATAATTACCAATGTGGGTTACTAGTGCTAATCTTATAATCCAATTTGATGAAAAACCCCTGCTTTGAGGAGAGGGTGAACTTTCCCTCTGAGGTTGGAACTGACCCGAACATGCTTAGAGGTGTTTTTGATGTAATGAATATGGTCAGAAAATTGAAATGCATTAGATAGCCAAGCCAGAGGGAGGAGTGATGGGGAGTGCAAAACCTGAAGACGCCATTAACATAATTGCTGCTGGCTTGATAAAATACAGTGCACATTTAATAGTAGAGAAATCAGTGTCTAAATTGATCATACTGTCACAGAAAACTGAAGTGCACAAGGTGGTGACTGCTAGCAGCAAACTGAAGGGTAAAGGTGATTCAGACCTGAGCTGTTGGCTCTTAAAGTGTTAATTTCCCACAGTGTTTCCTGTGGTTTGTGAAATCCTTCTGGTTTTGTACTTGCTCTCTGAAGTTTCTTAAAGGAAGATCTTCACACAGGCCGGTCGTGTTTTATACACACAAGGGGTGGTGCCGTGTCTTTTGAGAGGCGTAAGGCAGAAATGGATGACTGCTGATTTTTCCCAGGCTTTTATATCCATGGCTCCCTCCTGCTGGCGGGTCAACAGTGCTGATCAAATGCTGCTTGTTTCTGGTAAGCTGCTTTTTATCTCCAGCTCTGTGCTTCCCTGAAGCAAGTGAAGAAAAGAAAGATTTCCCAAGACAGTTCTTTTCTTCTCTCTTTTGTTTGTTCTTATTTAATCCAGTTTTTAAAAAAATTCAGACTTCTCTTGAAAGGAAAGAACGAGGCGCCCTGACCAGACTGCTTTATAGCAGGATTCATGCTTGTGTGGAGGGACTGGGAGCTGATGTTCAACTCAGGGATGCTGTGGGAAGGCTGCACGATAGAATTGCAGTGGGAAATGATTCGGCTTATCATGCTGCACCTTTCTCACAAGCACCTGCCCTGCAGACCTGCTGATGAGCAGCTTGTCTTGCCCTGGGATGAATGTCAAGTGTCCTGATTAGCAGGGGAGAGGCTCTCCCCTAGAGCTGCTCAAATAACAGCTGAACCCAGGCCAGCTCTCTCCTCTTCCAGAAGATCTGACAGGGTGACTGTCAATTAATGTCTGGTTCTGATGCTGAATATAGGATACACCAAGGCTCTGATTTCTCCTTTATTTAGCTGGAAGCCAGCTGTTCTGTGTGTCTCACTGTGTGCACTGTGAGAGGCAGAGGATTCAGAGGTGTTGCTCTATCCTGCACCAGAGGAATGTGTCCTGTTAGAGTCAAGCCATCCTTTTAAGGATGCACTGACCAGGTATCACAAATAAGTTCAACACGGAGCCCTGAAGTGCTACTGAAATAGCTGTGATCAATGATCACAGTCACACTCACCCCAGCTAGGAGGAGGCATAATGTCAAAATCAATCAATTCCTGTATCTTTTTGTTTTGCAGTATTTTTAACAACACGTAAAGCCAACCTACTTAAATGTTTGCTGCGTCCTCTGAAAAGTCATTGCTTTCCAGTTCCAGCTTTTAAATTAAAAAAAAAATTGAAACAGACAAACCAGTTGGTTTGCTGCCTTGCCCACTGCAATACTGACCTGCAAATCTCATGAACTGCTTTGCTGAATAAGGGAAAAAGATTTGCTTAAAGCCTCATCATGTGGTCATGCGGGAATCACAGCTTTCATTGAAGAAGGTGGGAGAAAAAAAAAGTTGGCTCCTCAGTACTGAAGAGTTAAAAATGTGAACTTCGAAAATCTGTAAAGTTAAATGAACTGGAGCTAAGTTGCCTAGTGTTTTAAGGTCCTGTGGCACTTAAATAGGTTATATGAATTTGATGGGGTGGAAGCAATGATGCCTGACTCAGGGTTTTGGGAGGTTTTATGTGACTGTTGAGGGAAGTACAATTTGATTAACTAACTTTGACATTATTTAAGTTTAGCATTTACACTGCAGATAGTCTGATGGGAAGACCCAGTAGTGCCTCACTGGGCACCACACATGCTAGAAATAAAAGTAAATCACTTGGGCAATGACCTGCTCTCACAGGCAGTCTCTAGCCTGCTAAACAGGACACACCCAGAGAGCTCTGGTCCTTGGGCTGTCCAGATCACACCCTGGCATGGATTTGCCCATGGCAGCTGGCCCAGCTTGGGACACTGCAGTAGAAGCTCTGGATGAGCTCACAGGAGTTCTGCAGTTAGGCAGTGAAGATGAGTGGGGGCAGTTTTGTCATGGGATGATGATAACTGGATACATGGGACATGTTCGGAAGGCATAGCACCCTCAGAGTTCTTCAGGACAGCAGGAAATCAGTGTGAAGAGACCTTGCTCCAGTGATCCTTGCCTAGTCCAAGCACAAGATGCCGATGGTGTGGAAGTAACACAAGGCAGAACCAGCATTTCATACCATAAAAAGGACTTACCTTGCTTTTAATTGTACAAGTTAGGCACCTAGGTTGGCCTCAGTACCTGTCAAGACAGAGACAATCACTACTCAGGATAAATTTTTATCATGCTGAAAGTGATTTTTCTGCTGAATGTGCCCATTTTCTTCCACTGGCTATAGAGGGATGCTGGCTATTGCCAGGCAGATGCTCAACTTTTAGTTACCTAGAGTAAAATAAGGACCCATCAGTGGAATCTGCCCCCTCTGTAAATGAGTTCCATTAGCTGTTACACAAACTACAAGGTCACTTTGCAGCACTCTGTGAGCTGCAGGGGTGAGGGTGTTTTGATAAGGCTGGGACATCACAGCAGTGCAGCTAGGTCTCTGCAGTGACCTAATTACACTGGAGAAGGGATCTAAATCTTTGCCTCAGAACTGCTGAATTAGAAAGGAAACGCTGCAGGAGCACAGTCTTGGGCCTTAGTTCTGGAGAGCTGTTTGTGAGCCAGAAGTTTTTATTGTTTCGCCTTGCAGCAGCTTCCTACCAAAGGTGCATTATCACACAGCAGAGTGCCCTCCTATCCAGGGAATAATTAACATCAGGCTCATGCCAGGGTAAATTTCTGTATTATATATGCAGGATATATCTATGCCTGTCTGTTTGTCCATCTATCTATCTATCTATCTATCTATCTATCTATCTATCTATCTATCTATCTCTATGTACCTATATCTAGACACACATATTAAACCTTGCCTGTAGTGATCAGCTTGTAATTTATTGCAACTGTTTGTCAGATGGGCTAGACCCTGTGTCTGTATTTAATTTCCCACTGCAAAAAGGCAGCTGCACGATTTCTTGTGGCTTCCCTGTGCAAGGCTGGCAGCATTGCTCAGGCAGGTAAACCAGATATGAATGCATTTCTTTCTTCTTGTCCTGGACTGGGTCATATCTTGCAGGCACAATCAGCAGCAAGGGACAGCTGAGGAACTGTGCCTGAGAAAAACCCTGATGTCTCCCTCCTGCCTTTCCCCCATCCGTGGGCTGATGAGTCCCAGCTGATTGATCTGACTGATGCAGCTCTTGTGATAACACATTACCCTGCCCCTGGAGAAGTGTTTAATGGGGCTATGGACAAAGCTCTGCCTACTCCTGTCACGCCAAGCTCATCCCTCACCAGACCTTGGTTGGATGCAAGAGGGAATCTTTCAGCTCCAGGCACTCTCTAGCTGCTAAAAATGCAAACAAATTTGGATTTGTAGCAGCCTGAGAAGCTTCCTTAGCCCTATGGGTAAACCTGGACTTCAGAAGAATTGTGCACTGAGCAGAGCTTGGCTGGACCCTGCTACCAGAGATCATTTTAACTGGAGTTAGCAGCACAGACACAGAAAAGAGTCCAGAAGCTGAATGTAGCTGATGGCCAAGTGAAATCTGAGATGTGTTTTCTCCATCATTTACTTTGCTCAGGCTGCCTTGGGGCTGCTAGTTTCTCCTTGGTTTTATTTATTAGTTATTCTTGCAATGGAAATGGACTCCGTGGGCTTGGAGACAGCCCAGGAGGGCAGTACTGGATGAGGCTTGCTCGTAAGTATACAGCGTTACATATTTTTCTTGTCAGGCTGTGATCGAAGATATTGCCTTGTTCAATGAACAGGATTATTTCACCTAAGGCAGTTCAGTGCTCACAAAGGGCTCATCCTGTCCCGGGATGAGTGGGTGCAAATCAGGTAGAAGTTCCCAAGCTAAACATCCCAAACATGATGTCCTGAGTGTCACAGGTGTCATCAGTCTAAATTTTTTTTGAATATTTTAAAAATTTCTTGTCAAAATGGAATAGTCATAAAAACATGTAACATTTCCAAAATTGAAAATTGACGAACATTGAGCTACAAAACTGTAAAGAAAATAGGTCTTATTTCCTATGGATTGGTGGGTTTTTTGGGCTTTTTTTTTTTTTTTTTTTCTGTTTGAAAATATTCCGCCATCTGGTCAGCAAACAAATAAAATGCTGAATGATTTTGGCAGCGAAACATCCACTGGAAAACAACGAATGGGAGAAAGAAACAGTTCACTGTCTTTCTGTAGCCTCATGGCTTTTGGTTATGCAATATTTTTTCCCACAGAGAAGACTCCTGAGTAAAATTTATATTTGTAAAATATAGAACCTGGTAATAATCTTAATATAAAACCTGGTAATAATCTTCATATAAGTAAATGCGGCTTTGCCAAAGCCTAAGTCAATAAAGTTGTTTTTATTTTTATTTCCCCACCAGGATTAATTAGGTTTGGCAAAAGAAACACACCTTTTCCACATTTTCAAAATGCTTACTTTGTAGTATTATATATGAATGCAATGTAATCTATTAGTGTAATATAATATAGTAAGTAATATTGCATATAAGTGCAGCAAAGCTCTGGCTATAAACATGTTTTCTGTCACTGTGACCACTTTGAAATTACGTGGGTTCAAGTTCTAGTGCAAATCACTTGTTTTGACACAAAACTGACCAACACTTGTAGCTCTTCTCCCTCTTCTTTTGGGGGCTACATGTATTGGCAGAGGAGACTTTGTGTTGGGGTAACATTCCCTTCCACACTGAAGGTTTATTTCACTGATTCTCTCCCTGGCTGTACCCAAAATTCAGCCCCTGAAGCAGTCAAAGTCTGAAGGGGAAAAGCTGAGCCATCCATGCCCATGGAGAGAGTGAGGAACACCCTGGGAGCACACTGGTGTCACTGGTGACAAGGGGATGAGGGATGGGTTTGTCACAGCCTGCCCTGTGAGAGCCAAATGGGTGTTTTTTCATATAGCAACATCTCTCAAGAGGAAGGGAAATGTGGAGCAAATGCATTTGGTAGGAAATTGCAGAGGAGGTGACAGGGCAGAAAAATGATAGAAGATCAGACGAGCGAGCATCACCCGGACTTCCCTCTAATAACAGTGGTGTTCCTTTTTTAATATTTTTGTGGTGCCTGGTATGAAAAATTCTTGCACCTAATGGAAACTGATAACCAAGAGCAGAGGGACAGGAGTGGAAGATTTGCAAAATGCTCATGCATGTGTCTGCTTTTAAGCACATGAATAATTCCTCTGAAGTTTGAAAATGAATGCCTTATTTAAGATGATGTTAAATACCATCCTGCATTAAGTTCAGGGAATTCTGTCTATCATGGAGTCAATGCTCTGATGTAACTGAGATATATTATTAAATTTAAATCTTTTGCTTCCAGTAAGTTGAGGATTTTTCTTTAGGCGCAGCATTGAAAAAAAGTGTCTTGATTGGTGTTCTTTAAGAATATTTAAATGTTAAGTCAGTTTGGTGATCATTTCATGCTCTTTTGTGGGTTTTCCTAGAAAAATGTTCATAGAACAAATATTCTTTTGTTCTATATACATTCTGCAGACTTTTTAAGACTAACTGATGATGTCCTGTTATGTGCCTTTTAAAATGGAATTTGTGTAGCAGATTGGACAGGGTGATGCTGTGGGACTGCTGCTGGAGGGGAAATGCAATGAAATGGGCCACGTTGATTCCTCAGGTGGTTAAATCTGGCCATAGTTCAGGTCCTCACAGGATTAAAGTTGGCAACTTGTAAAATATTGTTACCTTTACCCTCCTGGGCATGAACCCCTCCGGGAGCCCTGTGAGGATGGGACAGTTTGGCAATAGGTGGGGAACCCTTGAAGATGTGTTTTCCCTATGGACACTGTAATTGCAGAAGTTAAACCTGGTTCAGAGCACTGAGGATGTGGCTGTACAGATGAGATGCACAGGCTCTTGGATGCACTTGCACCTACCCCAAAATATTAATGCTGAGCTGAATTGTTCACTCAGATTGGAGGAGCCTTGTAGATAAATATTCTATAGAATTTGCCTTAACATTTGCTCCACCTGGCTCGTTTTTCCCAAGTGCATGGATATAATTTCCCCACTGAAGTTATCAGCTCAGGTCCTCATCTGAGGTAAATTATTTTGTCCTACTCAGCTGTTTTATATCTGATGTAGTTTTAGTTTGTGGATTCTGCACATCTCAGGAGCACCCAAAGTAAGGGTTTACCTGTGTCCTTTATTTTGAGATTACAGAAAAGGACCCAAATTTATCATCTTGTCTTGCATCTGTTAAAGAGAGGTCATGACAAGGCATGAAAAGAAGTGAGTTCATTTCACCGATGCTTCACAAAGTGCTGAAATTCTGCATGGCGTTGGTGGTGGTGTTCAGAAGGAGAACAAGGAGCAGAAATAAAAAGGAAAAAGTTTTCTTGGGAGATGGAAAACCGAATATCGAAGGGAAACCTGGGGAAAGCTTACGCATCTCTTGAGTGGAGGCTGCCTGGGTCTGCTTGCTCACCTTGAAGCAGTTGGCTCATCTGATTGCTGTCCATGTCAGGTCTGGGACCTCCTGATCATTGAGTCATGAAAAGATTTGGGTTGGAAGGGACCTTAAAGCTCATCTGGTTCCAACTCTGCCATGAGCAGGGACAGCTTCCCCTAGACCAGGTTGCTCAGGGCCTCATCCAACCTGGCCTTGATGGCCTTGAATCTTCCACAAACTAAAGCTCAGAAATTTTTGCAGTGGCTTAATTAGGGCCCCTTGGGATGCTGCAGGTACCTTAGGTAATTGCCTTCTTGGGATTTGCTTCTGAACTATTAAGTAGTCATGCCCCGAACCCTTTCTGTGCAGATTGCCTTCTGAATAGGCAACAGTCAGCAACATCCATACTCAAAAAAACAGAAGCTTCTCTTTTAATTTATGAGTCTTAAGCCCTGAATAGCTGGGAATAAAACATCAAGGTTGAAAAGGAGGAGTAATGAATAAAACCCAGCATATTAAAAGTTATAATTAGAACTGTGATCAACTTTGGTACTGTCAGGCCTGTTTGACTGTAATAACTGAGTAGCTTTGAATAAAAAGCTTTACCATATTGGTAGTGAAACATGAATCTTGTTCTGGGAGAACGTTTTGGCTGATTGCACAGTGCCAGGGTGTGTGGATCTGAGATACAGCGCATGGGTGGCTTATCTGGTGTCCATATGCACGCGGCGTTTGCATAAGGCGTGCTGTAAACTCGGTGTTTGTGAATAATAGGCACTAATATTTACTTTCCTGAATGGAAACGCTGGGTTTATGTGGATGGAGGTGACCCTGTGCAAGCAGTTCTCTGCCAGCCCATCTGGGCGCTGCTCTGTTGGTGTGGCAGGGAGCAGGGAGGGGACTGGGGACTGTCCATCTGTGTGGCGCCGTGGCACTTTGGGGACACCGCTGGTGCCACGTGTAGTCAGTGTGTCACTGTCCCCTTGTGTCACTTGTTTGCTTTGTGCTCTGACTGGTGAATACCAAACGACAAAACATGAGGATTTTGTGAGCTTTCTCCTTTATAGTTTTGTAGGTAGAAATTTATGACAGTGGGGGAGGGAAAATACTACAGCTCTTTTTACCTTTTTTTAATTGCTATAAAAGAGTGGATAAAGAATAGATTTTCTTCCACAAAGCAACTACTTAAGCTATGCTTAGGATGCCCAAATACTGAGAGTTAAAAAGCTGTAGCCCATTAATGCTTCTTTGATGGGCCTTCATGAGATTGTGCATATCGGCATTAAACCTGACATTTTATCCTTAAGCCTAACATTTCTGTTAATGCATGATCTTTCAATCTAGTTGATTTCTATAACTGCAGGTTTAAGCTCTGAGAATCTGCTTCAGCAAGGTGTTTAAGGGATTGGTCTTTTGGGGTTGTGGTCAAGATGTGTCCAGCACCGTGACCCTGTTCTCCACCACAGCCTTGCACTTGCAGTGACCTGAAAACCTCTTGTCACAAGCAAGAACAAGTGAAAAAAAAGTTATTTCTGAGTGCTTTTATTGAGTATTGAAATAGGGATTCCTGCTACCTCAGGAAAAGGCATTATCATGGAAAAGGCTGGAAACACTGGGATTTTGTACCTCCTGGAAAAGCTGGTTCTTGCTGTGTGAAAGCAGAGTGATACAAGGCAGTGGGACAAATATTTCTGGGGTGGTGTAAAATCACCACATATAGTGAAAGTATCACTGAAGAAGTTTAGCCACGTAGCAAGTTGTGTGCATTTATTAAACTTAAAATATGATTACGTGTGCATTTAAATGTATGTAATAAAAAGAAAATAAAAATCAGAAAAAACAACCCATGATGTATAAATTTTAAATTGTAAGATTTTCATGTCATGAATATTAAAGAAGAGTTGTCATGCTTAGATTGGTGGTAATAAAAGTCATTCTCAGTTTGACAAACTGCATTTATTTGGCTGTAAGTACCAGAGGAAAATTACAAAAACTCATAGAAAGCTCTTTGCCGTTAATGGAAAAATATTCACTTTGTGGAACTGGATTAAACCTGTCCAAATATTGCTGCTGGGTGACTAAAAGACTAGATGACTCAATAACTTTAGAACAATGAAAATAAACATATGTATAAACATCCTTTTTCATCACATTCTTTATGTCAGTTTTCTCTTTACCCTGATTTTTTTTCCAGAAAATATAGGATCTCACTGAAAAGTCATGGTTTTCCAATCAGCCTTGTGTGAAATCTATTTGAGAAGCAATAGAGATTTGCAGGTGAATTTGTTACGTTTCAAGACTGAAGGGTTAAAAACCTCATAACCCGAACCCTGATGGCATAAAAGGAACCATTGGGATTTTTGCTTTGGTTGTGGAGTTATCTGCAGCCTGTCTAAATGGCACTGAAGAGCTCCTTGAGAAGAAAGACTGTTTAATTGGGATGAAACCTCAATGTTTATGGGGTAGCTAAGGCATGAAGCAAGCTTTCAAAGGAGCATTTGAAAGGGACAACCCCTTCTGCCTATACCGAATATAATGGTCAAGTTTTCTGTTAAATAAACTCCCAGTCTGAATTCACATGTGCAACAGCATATTTAGTGGGTTTTATTTTAATGAGTTGGGCTTCTCTTGGTGTGTGAAGTTGAGTTGAATCCATCTCTTTGAGTGGTGCTTCTCCAGTGGGCAGCTTTGCCATCTTTAACCTGCATCCCACCCTATCCTTTCTGTGCTTGTTGTTCTCCACATGTGCTTGTTGACCACAAAAAGATTTAGTATTTCCCTTACTGGTGCGAGGGACTCCTAGGGAAGAAAATGGAGAAGCGAGAGGAACTTAGCCACAGTGAATTCATCTTCATAGAGGTTAATTTTCAAGGGGGAGGCTCTGAACTATCCATTGGTCTCTTTTGATATTTGTAGAGCTTTGTGAGCATGAAAGGCTGTGGGAGTGCTCGGTGTTACAGTTCACAGGGACCGCGGATCACACGTCCCTACCCTGCAGAAATCCAATGTGCCTCTGACAGGTCTATTACCAGTGAGCTCTGACTGTGGCTTATTGCATTCAACATCTTTTTACAGAGGGTAAAGTGTTTTAATGAATTTTGTGGAAGAACTGTAAGAAAATGATTGCAGCAATTTCTTTTCTCCACACCAAAGACAACGCTGGTGTTAACGTAGCTGACCTCCTCCAAAGCAGCTGTTATTTAAGGGCAGAAAAGGAAAAATCTGGCCTTGTAATCAAGTCCAAGGTGGTATTTAGACTGAAAAACCCTTTGAGAAAGGTCCTCTGGATCAGAAAGAGCAAGACCCTGGATGGTTTAAGCATTGTAACTGGATGAGTGTGTATCAGAAAAACATAGGGTTGCTGCTGAGAATCCTGAAAGGCAAATAGACACATGGGCTAGCAAAACATTAGATATATCCCGGGGGCTGGAAAGGACAATTGCTAAATGTGTGGTGAAACACTGGCAGGCAGGAAGTGGGTGACATAAATTGTGCTCCTGTAAGGAGCAGGGGCTGTAGAGAAGGAGGAGGTGGGGATGGGTGATGGGAATGGCTCCTTTGTCCTGGAGATTGGCTGCCAGGAGGTTGTTTGGGCTGTTTTTTTGCCCTAAAATTATATAAATCTGTATTAAAAACTAAATTAGATTATGTATTACAGAGTCTTCTAACAAGGCAGCTTCTTGTGTTTTCCTGCTCCTGAAGTTTCTCTGTGTTAATCCAATAAATGCTGCTGGATTACAAGGCACTGGTTATCACAGAAAGGGACATGACAAGCTTGAGGCTTCAAGCTGCAGCTGTTCTGGCTGAAAAGGGCATCTCCCCACCACGCAAGGTTTTTGCCTGTCCAGGGATGTGCTGTGCCCCAGGCATCATCATGACCTCTGAGCCACGAAGGAGAAGTTTTGTGCCAATTCTGCTCAGTCCCTGAGGCCTGGGCAGCCCCATCACAGCATGGCAGTGGTTAAGCAAAGCACTCGAGGCTTTGTGTGTTCGGGGGCTGCTGAAACGTCTCACGTGGATGGGAAGATTGTGGAGTTACAGAATGGTTTGTGTTGGAAAAGACCTTACAGCTTTCCCAGTCCCAACTCTATCTTTCACTACCCCAGGTTGCTCCAAGCCCCATCCAACCTGTCCCTGAACACTTCCAGTGAAGGAGCATTCACAGCTTCTTTGGGCAACCAGTTCCAGTATCTCACCACACTCAAAGTAAAGAATTCTTTCCTAATACCTAATCTAAACCTGCCCTCTCTCAGTTAAAACCATTGCCCTTTGTCCTGTCACTACACTCCCATGTGAAAAGCGCCTTTCCACCTCTCTTGTAGATCCCCTTTAGGCAGTGGAAGGTGCAGGAAGGTCTCCTCAGAGATTTGTCTTGGAATATCTACTATAAAATAGCCCTAGTGTTCCCTAAGCCCTCCAGCTAAGGGAATAGGTAGTAACTTTGTACCTCTTACCTCCTCATTAGGGGATTAATTAGGTGTGCTTTTCAAGATACCTTGACAGTTCTGAGGTCTTTGTCTCTAATTATTATGATCTGTTTTGTCTCAAGTGTTTCACCTCTAGAATTGGGCAGCATTTTCCTGCCTTTGGGCAATTTCACTGTCAAAGCTGTTATTTTCACTCAATGTTATGGCCTGGTATAATTTCTTGCTCTAATTCTACAAAAGAGAAAAATTGACATCTCAGTTTCTCAGCCTCCTACGCAGGGTAACACAGTGTTTGCCTTTTATTCCCAGAGTAACAGAGTTAGTTAGCAGTGGTAAAATCTGGTCCTGTTCTCTGTTGCTAGAGAACTAACAAAAATAAAATGATAGAGGAAATTGGTTTTTTTATTTGTTGCTATGTTGCCTTTAGGATTGAGTGATGTGCTACTGAAACTACAGACTTAATGGTGGCTCATTCTCTCTCCATTACTGGATGTTGCCTTTTGAATCAATCTCTAGGTCTTTGAACTAATTATTTTGAGGAGATATGAGGATATGTAAGTGTTGCCTCCCCTCCCCCATGCCGGCATGGCCTTTGAGGAGGGAAAGGACTTACACAAAGTCGGATATAAATCCTGATCCTGTCTGAGTAAATTAAGAAGGAGGTGGAATTACTGATAGGAGTACTCATCTCCATAATCTGAACAAGAATGAACATTCAGATGAGAAATGCTTTGGATATTTAGGTGAATCCATAGTGAAATTTTAATTATGCCCTTTTGTGACTGAGCCTGAATTGCTGCCTTAATAACTTTCCAATCAGTAGGGCTGGATGAAATGTTGTTAAATAATGTTACTGTTGTGCCACTAACATTTCTTAGGAGTAAGGCCACTCTGTTAATTTTCCATGAGAAGCACACCTTGCCATTTTCTGCTCTGCTCCTGCTCCCTCTGATGCCATCAGGAGGGTGCTCACCCACCGGAGCAGGAGCTGATTGTGCCATGGGCAGCCCTGGTGGGCACAAGCTGCTGTCATCATTCCATGAGCAGCAGGGCAAATTCACACCCTTGGATGTCCAGGAGAACGCAAGGTGCCAGGGCAGTCAGGACAATTGCGATCTGCATCTGAATTTTTTTTTATTATTGGTGCATGGTTTAGGTTTTTCAGCTATTTCTCTTTGACTTTAGAGGGTGAGGGATATGGGTGAGACCTGCTTTGCTGTCTGGAAATGAAGCAGCCCATAATTGTGCCTTGCTTCTGAGATTTTCGTGTTCCCAGCAGTGAGGCATCACCCACTATGCTGCAGCCCTTGGCCATTGGCACAGTGGGGCATTACAAACATTTGTGTGAACGTGTGCTCATATCTTGTAATACCCAAGAAGGGCTTTATCAGAGTATGCTTTTAAGGTATTAGAGATGCAGAGATTTAAGTGGGTGGCCCAGTGGTACTCTCAAAGCCACATAGCAGCTCAAGCTGGTGGCAGAAGGAGGATCAGGAGCTGTAAGCCTTATTCCCCGTGTTTGCTCTAAACACTAATGAACACTTTTCTTTATGCAAAGCCAAAGCCTGAAGTCTGTGTTGTGAAATATCCAGGAGAGTGAAACTTAGGATGCTTATAAGCCAGTTATCTTTAACCCTCCCAGGCATTTAATACAGTCACAGTCCTGACTCACTTTTCCATACCATTATGAGTAATCAAGGTGGTAAAACTATGTTAATTGCTGATTACAATTATTTATAACAGTTTCTCATGTTCAAGAAAAAAACATGCAACTAGTGTCCAACTTAGGGTAACTTCCTAAACTACCTACAGCCAAAAGAGCAGCAGCATTCATTCTTAGATGTACATTTTCATTGTACTTAGTCATCACTGGACTCCTCAGGAAGAAAAGGAAAGCCATATAATTAATTAGATAGGATATTGGAAAAAAGTGGGTGGAAAACAAGTCATTGACTCTAGTTGTGGTACCCAGATGTGCATGTTATGGACAGGTCTGGTAGTTTCATTTGGATACATACTCATGAGTAATTCCCTGTTCCCTTCTGCCATGCAGATAAGAGCATCTGCACTCTCATTTATTATTTATCTGTGAGCAGTGTTTTTCTTTTAATTAGAAATGTCAAAGTAAAATGATCTTTTCTGGGACTAGAAATGGCTCGTGTAAGTAAAGGGTAATGTGTGCTTGGAGAATGTTAATACATTTCAATTAGCGAATATCATGTTAAAGCTAATGTACTGCACTGAGCTTTGTAGAAACAGTGTTTTGGAGGAGATGATGAAATTTGATTAAAAAACCCATTATTTTTGGTCAACCATTCTTTCTGTATAGTTAATATCATCCCCATATGTTACAAAGCCTTTTTTCCTAGTGGATGCATATGAAGTGCAACGTGTAGGATGAGAGGCACTGCTGTACCACACCTCTGCTCTGCACTTTCCCCATTTCACATGTGGTCACTTCTCAGTTTGCCGCGTTGATTGCTCTCTGTAATTAAATTCTCAGCCGCAAATTCGATTTCTGGACAGCTGTGGCAGTGAACATGTTCCTCCTGTGTCTCCTTGGATGGTGTTGCAGAGGAAAGCAAGGCAGCATGTGCAAAAGCTGTCAACTGTCTTCTAGCAGGAGGAGTTGAAGAGGGAAGTACAGAGAGGGTAAGGATTAGTCCTGCCAGCCCTACATACCTTAATAAAAACACTCTTGAATTCGTGGAAAAGACGTCAGTATTTTTGGGATATGGTTTCCATTGCCTCTCTCCAAGGCAGCGTGGCTCTGGGAGGATTGATGCTGTGGACGTCATATATTCACTTTCATGGCAGAAGTCCTGGAGCAGGGTGATAACAAAGGGTATGCTATTTTTAGTGTTCAGTGTCAGCTGGGGAGCAGATCACTCAAGGGAAGATCTGCCCATTCAGGTTAACCTGGGCATGCTCAGTCCCACTGTGCTGCAGACAGAGCTTTCCACGTGGCTTCCCAATTTTTAACGTGGCCAAAGGGCAGCCCACAGTCTTTGGGTTGCCAGACTTTGCTAAATAACCCAGCTTCATCAAGCACTAAATCTTCTAACCATTTTTAAAAAGGAGCAGCTGTAGGAAGATTAATGTGTTTGAAAGCATCAGTCTATGACAAATGGTGTTTTTCGGCAACTCTGGCTCACGTGGGCAATTTCTCTGGAGTCAGTGGGATGACTTGCTTGAGTACAGGCCATTAGTCACAGAGTCTGCATGGCCCTAATGAAGTGTGTGGCACTAAAGGACGGATGCTGCTTCTCCGAGGAAGGCACAAATTGAGGCTTGCTGAGTAGGTGATGATGTGGGCAATCATCCCTGCTCTGTAGTTCCATCATTTTAGGAAACATGAATGAAGAAGTTGTTTCCTTCAACAATTCCCATTATGTTTTTGCTCAGATTAGGTTAGATGCCATTGGGTCAGCAGAAAGAGAGTCTCTACTAGCCTAGAAGCTATGTACATTCTTGCCACAAATAACAATCTCTGCTGTAATCATTTGTAAGTCACGAGGGCTTTGATGGATTTGATAGCCTAACTTGGATGACTTCAGTAATCATAATTTCTTCATCAGATTAAAATAGTGCAGATAGATGGGGATATTGTGGAACTGTTACAGGTGTCTAAGTAAGAATGTCACTCAGTTCAAGTAATATTAATGTTTCCAAGTTTTCCCAGACAGCTGCATATGAAGTTTCTTCAAGTTGAAATGCATTTTCCATGGTGTAGTATAGGGTGGGAATGGCAGGAAAAGTTTGCAGCCTGAGTTATGCTGTTTTTTAATAATTTTGTGAGTTTTTTTTCTCTCTGGTGATCTGATTCAATGACCTTTTGATGTGATGTATTGCCACATGCAGCCCCATAGCTATTACTAGCGGCTTCCCAAAGAGCTGGGTATGCACAAGATTGGAAATTATTATTATTAATTATTATTATTACTATTATTGTTATTTAAAATAAATAAATAAATAAATTTTAAAAAGGGGGAAAAAAAAAAAGCAAGCTTGACCAGAACAAAACTAAACTGATCCACTAATCATCCTGGTCATGATGAAAATTATGGTATTATAAAAACAATGGGGATAAAGATATCTGTTCTGAGAAAGGTAAACAATCAGGTGAAGATAAAAAGAGACATCTTTGGTTAATACAGGAAAAATAGCAAATGAAAATGAGGAATTGTACATATTATGTCAAATAGGTGATGTTGGGCCAAAATTTATCAAAGAAATGGAGAGAGATTTTAGACTCCAAGAGAAGAGAGAATAATGTTTACTTTACACTAACTCCATTATTGGTAATGTCTTAAGTGTTTTCTGATGAAAGGATATTCACCTATGAAATACCTTTATGGAAAATAATTAGTAATAAAGAGCTTGTACAGTAACTGGAAGGATGATTTGAATCTAGGGAACAAATATTCAATTAATGTATATGAAGAGTTTGGTATGATAAAGAGTAACAGAAAATACTGAGAAATATAAAAAAATAATGCTTATTGTTTCTGATAAAAAAAGACAGCCTCAACTATCACTGATCCATAAACCTGACTACAACAGTGTAACAAATAACAGGGCAGAGGAGATCATTATCTTGCAAATAGAAAAATCATGGATTTCACTGGAACAAATCATATCAGACAAATTTCATTGCTTTTTTGCCCTTGCTATTGTATTGCATTGAAATATCCTCATAAAAGAAATTCAGCCTGTGTTTTGAATCCTGTCACATGGATTGATAAGTGACCGAGGAACTAAAAACAAAGGAATGACATGTCCAGACAGAGATTCATAGCAGGGAACATATCCACAGAGCAAAAAGCATTTTTATTTAGCATTTTCTTTAATAAGGGCAGGTTTTAACTACTGTCAGCCACTGTGTAGATGGTACTAAACTGGCAGGTATAGGAAATACTGAAGAAAAAGGAATAATTCATGGCATGGAGATATTTGGTTGCTACATGTGTAACTTAGTGACAAAGCATCCAATAAATTATTTTTACGTCCTCAGTGCTAGCTTTATTTTTTCTTCAGTATTTTATGTGTACACGAAAAAAGATGACATGAAGCTCTCCCTTGTTTCTGTGGAAGAGAAAGGGTTGGTCACGTGCAGGGAATCGACTGCATGTGCCTTCAGAGCAGACTTGTAGTGCTTTGCTCACAAGGAGACTAAGCCAAATTTGCCCAAATTTGCAATGGAAATCCAGTTCTGTCTCACATCTCTTTTAAGGGCTGTTCCTGGACATTTAGACAGCTTTTTTTCCTGCATGCATGTTTGTTAATTTTCAAAATTCCACCTCTCCTGTAAATGATCTGATACAACACATACCAGGGCATGAAAGTGGTAAGAGAGAATACAGACCCTGGCCCCTGACCCATCAGCCCTCTACAGGTACATGCTTCGTTCTGAGGTTGGGCTGGATATCAAAATACTCAATATTTTGGGTTTAAAGGATGGATTCACATGCTGGAATGCTCTACTGTGTAACTGCAGGTGGGAATGCTCTCCCAAATGAGGTTGTCTGCATGACAGCTAATATTTAGCAATAATTAAAAAAATTGCTTTCTAATGACTCTTTAGAGGAGAATTATATTAACCAGTAAAAATTACTTCCAGTGAATAATTAAAGTATCCGTAATAAAAATAATCTGAAAGACGTGTTCAGTGGAAAGTATGAAACCTGTAAATATGAAATTCTAAACAGAACCAGGGATAAAGGGTGCCAGCATAACAGATGAAATTCAGCGTAGTGAAAAAGATCAGTTTGGTGACAAAAAGTGCTAGTCTGTCTCATGGTGGCTTTCCCTGAAGAAATAATAGAAGATACCAGTGATGAAGGGTGTAAATAAACAGCTTGTGGAAAAATCCAATCAAAATTCAAATTTGATTCAAACTCAATTCAAATTAAATTCAAAAGTTCAATTCAAATTCAAATAGATTGTAAGTGGTTGTAATGGGAAGGGAAAATGTGGCATCAGTTTTATTTTCCTGTTTATGGCCCCTGAGCACTGAGTTAAAGCTGAGCTGCCTGGAATACCATCAGGATGAGGTGAGGGCATCTCACTGCCGACAGGGTGAAGGATTTGGGATGGCTGGGGTGGCTGGGGCTGGATCCTAGCTCCATCTCTGCATCCTGTGGGGCAGTGGAGGCTTCCCAAGGCATTTCCTTTTCACTGGGGAGCAGAGGTGTGGTATAAAAACATTTTCCTGGGAAACTGGGGTGAATTTAGCCTTTTAAAATCAAATACAAATATCCTGAGGGACAGCACTGATGGAACTGCTGGCTTTAAAACCCTTGCAGATGCAGGTAAGATGATTACCAAGACAATCTTGACACAGCTCTGCCTCTCAGAGCTGCCATGTGGATCCCAGAGCCGCAGCCTGTCCTGGCTGGCATGAAGTGTGCATCCATTTAGGAACAGCTCTGATGGCACACCATGCTGCTGAGGCTGCTGGAGGGCTGAAAGCTTTGTCCCCTCCTGACTTCAGCTCCCGGCAGTGTCTGAAGCCAGAGGGACTTTAATGAGCCTGCCTCTCACAATAGTGGAGACCGAGGGCCAATTAGAGGCGGTGTTTGGGTTTCAGGATCATTAAATTAATCAGGAAAATGCAGCCTGGTTCCTGTGAGGATATTGTGTTTTGCAGCTGATGGGGCTGTGTTCTACCTGCTGCCTTTGTCCACTGCCCAGAAACGGCGAGAATAGCTGAAGAAAAGGAAAAAATATCCTCTTGGAAAAAGAACCAGCTAAATGTTCAGTTGTGAGACGAAAACAGCCATGAATGTGGGATGTTCTGTTGATTTAATGTAACCATGCTGCAGTTTTATCTGCATGTACCTGGGTTATTTGTGAATGTATAACATGATAGCTGATATATTTCTTTCTAATGTGTCCCTTACGGTTAAAACAATCCCCTCCCTTCTATTGGGCAGCAATGACCTTGCCTGCTGCCTCCATCTTAGTTTTATTTCTTCCTTCTCCTTATAATCCTTTCATTTATCTCCTTTCCTTACCAGGCTTGTTCTTCCTACCCTGCTATAGCACAGGCAGGTTTAGAAATGACTTCATGAACTGAATTTACAGAGATAAAGAGCCAGCTCCTGCAAGTCATCTGTACATAAAAGACCAATTAACCTTGAGAATCAATCCTGAAGGAAGCTGGGGAAGATTTCTGCTATTTATAAGCCTATGGTGTTTTTTCTTTTCCCTTTTCTTCTTTGAAATGTGCCATTGGATCAAGCTGTAAAGAAACTCCTTTGACTTCAATGGTGCAAATGAAATTACATTTTGATACTGAGTTTGACTCAGTAGTTTCCTTTGAAGAATGCATGTTCTAGGAAAAAAGCACTGGGACAAGTTGTAGCTTCCGTAAAGATATAACAGGGTGACTTTGGACCAAAGAAATTTCTTTTAATCAAGAGAGTTGTAGAAATCTTTGCAATTTACATTTTTCACAGCCTGCTCTCTGGAGCAGAAATTCGGTTTTGTGAAGTTGGATGTAAATGCACGAGGGGTCATTTTACAGAGCGTTGTTGTAGATAGGAGTTATCAAAATAGAGCAAGTTGTTTGTTTAAGGAAGGAGAACATAGGCAGCAAAGATAAAGGCAAATACTGGCAACCAATTCTCTTATGCTGACGGATAACTTGGTGATAATACCAAAGATTTAAATGAAAAGTAGCTTCTAGATGTAGGGTGAAACCTTTATATTTATATTGAAGGTTTGAAATATATTGGAATCTCTCTGCTTTCTTGGAGCATTACATTCAAAGAGCACTGACTTTTTTTTTTTTTAATGTACAAATGTGCTATATGTAAGTACCCTTGGTTTTGATAAACAAATGACTCTTGGTTTAGAGAACATTTCTCACCAGTCTATGTCAGATCTCACGTCTGACACGCTTCAAGTTGGGAATTGTACTGAATTTATAATTTTCTAATAATAAAGTCAAGCTAAAGGAACAGAATTATCATTTGGTTATTGAATCATACTTTGGAGTTAAAAAAGGATCACATTAGGGAAATTCAAGGAAGGAAACTCTTACTACTAACAGGAAACGGATAAGAAACCTCCAGTGAAGCCAAGTTGGAGTAGGAGTCTGGAAATTCATAGATATTTGCAAATTGCAATGTGGCAATCCTGAAAAGCATTGAAGTTGTCCTTGAAGTTGATAAGACATGAGAAAGCTTCTCTCCTCAGCTGAACTCTAGGACAATTTTTAGTTCTGAAGCAAATATTTTTGGGTTTTTATTTTTAAAAAAAGTCTGAAATGCAAATCTCCCCAGAACTTCTCCTGAAGGAGGATGGATTCAAAGTGTGCTGAAGGCAGGAGAAGTTTTTGCTCTGAATTCAGGGGTTTCTTTAACTTCTCAGTGTCCTTCCCTCCCATCCATTTCTCACTTACTGCCCATGCTCTTGCTTCTGTGTTTTAGCTCCTTAACAATGAAAACACAGAGCTGCTCTTTTTACAGTTGGCTTTGCAATAGTGTCAAAGGATGCTGTAAGACTAAAATAAATTAAAGTTATGAGGATATATGAGCAGCTCCAGTCTACATTAATCCTCATCCTCAGTCTGTCCTTGATGTCTCCTCGTGCTGTGTATAACTTCACACACAGCTAAACAAAGCAGTGAAGTTGGGTGACAGACCTGAAAGCTTTTATAATTTGGATAGCAAAAACATACGGTGACATCAGTGAAAGTCACATTGTTATTAAACCTTTCCACCAGGGCATTTCAGAAATGGTGAATGGCAATGGAGCCTTCTCTCCTCTTGCTTCATTCGTGTGATTCCCCTTGGAGCTGGTTCCTGCCCCAGAGGGATTTCTTTTGGGGTGAGGTGGGGAGAGTTGTGTCTCACTGGTCCCTTTTAAAATAGTTTTTTCTGTGTGGAGAACTTTGCTTTTAAAAGAGACTTTTCCTTCTCTTATTTAATTTCTCTGTCCACACTGTGTTTATTGGTTCAGCGTGAGGGTCCTGCTGGCAGCTTTGCTCTGCTTACTTAGGACTTCAGAAAAGTGGCAAATGCAGACAGACAGAAAATAGCAAAGTGTGAGCTGCTTCTCCAGCAAAGCAGAGGACTCTTCCAGCCACTTCAGAAACAAATGACACGTTTTATCACACAGTTTGTCTGCAGACAGATCATATTACATTTTTTTCTTACCGACTGATGGGAGTGCCAAATCCCCAGTGGCAGGAGGACTTTGTTGTTCAGATCTGGGGTGCCCTTTCAGAGTTTCATTCTTTAAAGGTTGCAAATTTATTGCACAGTGGAAGTGAAGACAGTTCAGTGTATTGTATAGTTTGGTCCTGAGTAAGATTTTTTTTTTTTCTCCCTGCTTGAAGTTGTTTGAAAGGTAGTTACTGATTTGGTGGAATTGGACGGTGGCCCTTTTCTGAGTCAGTCAAAAGCTAAACTTCTCTGGAACCAGCTGTTTCCCTGCTCAGCAGAAGCTCAGAAGAAGCATGCTCCAATTCAATATGGAAGTCAAGCTTTGTTTTTAAAACAAAAAGTGAAAAAGAAATCTGGAAAAGACAAGGCTAGATGTTAAGAGCTTGTCTACTTGGAGGTTAAAGTATTCTGTACCATTTGAATGAAAAGGTGGATAATCTATGTATAAAATGACTGGCAAGAACATGTGGCCAATAAAGATTTTCTAAAATGGTCTGGCTTGAAAAGCTTACAATAATGTGGTCACTTCCCACAAAATTTTTCAGGAAACTAATGCTTTTCCAAGGAGCAATTTTTCAACCAGAAACTCCCAGCCAGTTCCTGTCCATAAGTACTGACCATACTGAGCCAGAGCCTCTGCCATGGTGTAAGGCCAGATGAGGTCCTCCTGGATAAGAAATTTGCTGTGGTTTGGAGCATTTTGGCAGCAGCAGGAGCTTTGGGGGATCCTGGGGCCCTGGCAGAGCATCTTTCAGAGATCTGCCATCATTGTGTTCCAGCAGGAGGACGGGAGGGGATCTCTAAATCCTGGGTGTGTTTATGGGGTAAGAAGATGTTCTTTGCGCAGTGATCATTTCTCTGGTGAACACTAAGCATCTCCTTTCCTAAGTTTAAAAACAGTTGTTTCATCCTCTGGATTTCCTCCTGCTCCTATTCCCAGAACAATTTATTTTCTGTCTTTTCATGTGTAGCCTCTTAGCTTTAAGCTTACAAATGTGCAGTGTTTGTGCTGAATATAATCTGTTTAATAGAGAATGATTGCCGGATGCTACAGATCTTAACCAAGCATTAGGCAGACCTAATTCAGCTGTGGTGCCTATTGGCCTGCAAAAGCCGGTTGGTTTTTTTTTATATTTTATTATTTCCTCTTTCCTGGCTACATAAATCTTCTGAGAATCCTTAGTCATGTGTTAAAGCTGGCTTGGCCTGAGGAGTTAATCCTTTCTAAGACAAGCCTTTTCTCTCTCACATGTGTGGGTATTGATGAAAGCTTGGTGTAAATCCAGGAGAGTTTTCTTCAGAAACTCATGGCCTTTGCTGAGGAAAGCACATTATTCACCTAAGGAGGACACCACCAAAGCTGCTCTCTTTCACATTTTCCTCATATATCATAATCTTAATTTGGACTAATCTCTGCGTTAATTTTGGACAAGTAAATCGTTTGATTGCTGGAATTTTTTTTCTTTCTCTAAGATGGGGAACACAGACTCCCCTGCCCAATCTTCCTGCAGCAGCACCCCAACCTGAGCTCCAGGGGGTAAGAATTTTTATGCATTTGGTGAATAGTAGGGTTTGAGATGCCAATAAATCTCTGCCTCCCTTTCTTCCTTGCCTATATTCTGCTCATGAAAAATAGTTTGGGCTCACATTAATTTCCATGAGCTCACTCTGGTTCATCAGGACTTTAGGGGAGCCTGTGGCTGAACATGATTATAAAAGAGCACTTTTTTTTTTCCCCTTAGGATGAAAGTGAAATTGTTACGTGAACTGCAATATTAAATAATGAGACTATTTAAAAAAAAAAAAAAGTATGAGATCCTCTTAGGTAAAAAGACAAACTTTACTTGCGTGCGAGTCCTAGAAAACCTTTGTGCTTTTATGACTATTGAATTATGCTAGAAATTTTCCTCTCCAAGCCACCCAGCTAGGGTTGTGCTAAATCCATGAGCTCCAGACAGAAGTAATTACAGGGCAAACACCCCAATTGTCCTGGAGAGCCTGTGTAGTCCTACAGTCCTCTGAGACCCCAAATACAGCGCTGTGGGCAACATCTTTCCTTTCAGCTCTGCATGCAGCCTCACAGGTCACCATCTCCAGACAGGGAAGATTGGCTTAGCTTGGCTTTCCTAAACTCGTGATTCTCTGTTTGTTGCTAAACAGCAGCAAAAATTTAGGTGTGTAGTGCTGATTTAGGTGTGCTAGTTCTGCACTACATGGGGTATCTTCAGATGATTTACCACTGTGGGGCTCTGTTACTGCCCAGGACCCAGGGGGGTGAAGTGTCTGTGAAGGGAAATACCCTAAATCACCATGTGGTCAGCCGTGCCTTGCAGGCTGCAGGTTTTTCACCACCAACCCAGGGGTGGGACCTTGCTTTGCGACGAGTTTACCATGGATAAACAAAGATCCTAAAAAGCTGCTTCCTGCTTCTGTGTACCATTATCTAACAAGATACAGCTTATGATTTGGGTAGCATGTGGTTACAGAAGAAAAAGGTGGTTAGAACTTGATTATGTGCCTGGGAGCATCATCTGCACCGTTTTTCCTTCTTTAAAGGCTGCGCTGTGAAAGTGCAATGGCCCCGTGCAAACAGCTGGTGCTCAGCTACGTCATTACTACTCCAAAACACTGAGACTGATTCTCTGTGCAGGATGTGAGAATGGTGTTTAATGGTCCAGTTGCACTCACTTCTGTCTACAAAATGTACGTCCTGGCTCTTCAGAGTGTTTCTCTGCTTGGGATGGCTTGTGGGGAGGGCTGGTGTGCAGCTCCTGAGGTGCTGCAGGCAGGACCAGCCCCTGGAGCTTATACATTGCTTGTGGGCAGCAGATGATGAGGGTGGAATGATCTGTCTGTCTGAGTTTCACAGCTGTAGCGAATGGCGGAAAGGAGAAGGTGTCAGGATGTGCACCATTATCCTCCAGTGTGCATTTATCACTGATCTCAGGCAGCGAACAACATTTTCTCTGTCCTCTCTGTGAGTGGGACAAGGACATCTCCCGCTCCGCTGCAGTGGTTGGTGAGGCGCCTCCCAAGCCCATGAGAGGGTTGGTTTTGGTTGCACCTCGATGAGGTCAACCCTGTCAGGTTGTGCCTCTTCACCAGGTACCTTGAAGTGCTTCCCGGCTTTAAACCCAAAGATAATCCTGGGATTACACCTTCCTCCTCCCCTCCACAGGGCATCTATCACCCACCACTGCTATCAGATGCCCCTTTGGTCTCCACGAGGAGGACATGACCCCTGCAACCCTCAGTGACTCTGCTCCTCACGGTGTCGAGGAGCAAACAGCCGTGTTGCTCTGCCAGCGCGGGGAAAACATCTCAGAGCTCATCTCTGCTCTCCTCTGGCCTGGCTTCTGCACACACTGCTGCTTGCCGACAGCCCTGCCCTTCCCTTCCCTTCCTCGTGTGCGTTTTTATCCGTGAGGGCCAATTAAATCACTGATGCCATCATTTGTTTGCCCACATGACTCCCGAGCACCTCACGTTTCGCTGTGTAATAACGCAGGGGCACTCGTTTCTTTGAGGCTGTCTCCGTGAATCACTGTAATGTATTTGCACCGTGGAAGGGATTTGGAATTAATGTAGCCTGAATTGTGGCCATTGATTTAGCCCCCCCTTTCAGTCTGGCACTGTGTTTTTTACAAAGATGCGATGGCCGTTCAGTTCATATCAGGCTGAATCATTTTTCAGGGTTTTTAAAAAAAATTTAATATCCCTGCATGGTGGACTGGCAATAGTGGTGCTCCAGGGGCAGCTCGGCCCCAAAGGGAGCAGCCACTCCTGGGTTTAATTTTGTCCTGATTTACTGCAGCATCATACAGTAAAAAAAAAAAACAACCCAAAAAGCAAAGCAAACCCCCAAGCTCGGGCAGATGGCCTGTGCTGGTAATCCTTCATTGTAATGGCTCCTGACAGAGCAGCTGTGGCTCACTGCGTCTCGGGGTTTTCCATCAGGGAGAGCACTTTTCTCAGGCTATGAAACTTGGCTGTAGCAGTTCGGTTCACTCGGGCATCTCTCACGGAAAAGGACAACGCAGAAGAGGGAATGACTCCTTTGGAAAGGGAAGCAACCTCATTCCTGTTGAGATAATCTACTAACATGTGACTTGTGCTTACCGCCTGTGTTTATGTATTTTTAAAAATATGTTTCAGCCTTTAAGTTGGAAAGCTTTTGTAGAGGCTGAAGGTGAAAGCCTACCCAAGGAAAACAGCTTAAAATGGTCTCAGATCTTCATAAGAGACCGACATGGAGGCAGTGGTGAGTTAGGGAGTCTGGGGTTGCTCACTGAGGATTTGATTAAGCAGTTTATTCCTTCTCTTTGTGGATTTCATGGATTTAAAGCTAATACTTCTGCAGGAAATCCCCAGCATTCTTCACTGGGGGTTTCCTTCAGAACCCCCCAGGTTATTTTCTGCTGGAAACCCCCAGAATGCCTTGCTGACTTTGCCATCCCTTGTGTTGGATTTTCCAGTGCTGCTGGAGGTGTCAGGTGGGTAGAAAGGCTGTAATTTAGATTTGCTGCCTTGGGTTCTGTGCCTGTCTGTATGAGTGTGAATTACTCAGCCAGTGGTGGGAGATTCATAATTATTCTTCTCTCTCTGTGCCTGGTGGTGCATAGTTGTACATTGATTTGCTGTAGCTGAGATGAGCAGACTAATTACGACGTTTCATTACGAACATTGAATTACAGCATTAGGCAGGCAGTTGTTTGGCGTGTGACAGGTTGTGAATAAATACGATGGGACACTGCAGATAGGCACGTGGAAGGTAGCAGGTTGGGAGGGCATGGAGTGGCTTTGTCAGGGCTGCTCCATCCCTGGAGTCTCCCTGAGTGTGCAGGAGACCCTGAATTTGTTTTGATTGGGGTTATCTCTGCATTGGTGTTGCAATGAATTAGTGCTGATGGTGTCTCCATCCGATGTGATAAAGCCTTGGCTGGGCTCTCTGTGGCTGACCTGGGTTGTGCTGTGGTTATATTCTGAGCCCTGACAACATTTGAAGTCTGCAGTGTTTCAAACGAGGGGAAATGTCCACTGGGTTGGTTTTGTGCCTTTTATTTTTCCTTTTTTTTTTTTTTCCCCTTAGAAGAAAATATTGTGCTATGTGGGATTTGAAGTGTTCCACAGTAAAGGGAATGTTTTCTAATGCATTTTGACAGGCGCATTTTTAGCTGGAAAGCAGAGCATCTCCTGTTGCACGGATATTTCAGAATGAAATCAGTACCCTTTGCTTTTCAGCTGAGCAAACCCCACATCTCAAACACTCCTCCCTCCTCCCCTGCTTCCTCCAGCTTTCACAGCGAATGACTTTGACGTCCTGAGTGGTTTTAACTTAAAGACTCTCAGGTGGCAGGGACTCCTTGGAGATCACATGTACCATCCTCTGGAGACCCTAACTCTCTCCTTGGACAGTCAAAAGAGACATTTAAACTTTTTTAAAATGGGGACAGCAAACTTCCAGATTCCCAAGTCAGGACAGATTTGATACTGTTGAAATAGGTACAGTTTGTGGAGAAAAATAGAAATTAAATCGTGCTATAGCTGTGCTTAATTCTGATTTTCAGAGCCAATTAAAAATATATTTCGTTGCCCACTTCAAGATGTAAGCATGCCATGCCTGTATAAGAGATGTCATCCCCATATCTCTTAATTTCCACTGTTCTTCCTTCAATATTGAGCCTTGCTAAAAACTTCAGGGCTTTTGAAGTACCCTGTGGTCAGTGATGGGGGGAGGCTGTGGGAACCTGTTCCAGTGTTAGCCTGGGAAATGCAGAGTTGTCAGTATTTGGAAATCAGNTTTGGTTTTTTTGTTGTTTTTGTTTTTTTTCCCCCTGCATCTTGACTCCATTAACCTTGTGCTGGCTCCGTGGGGCTGGCTGGCAGGAGATGGATGGTGCTGGTGGCCTGGCGCAGCACTCACAAGCCCAGTGCCTGATCTGTTTGCTCAGTAATAAAGGCACAATGAGCAGTGCTACCTGCCTCATCGGCTGGAGAGCCCTGTGCCCCTGGTTACATGTGATGAGCTTTTCTTGGCAAGAAAACAGATGGATTATCAGGAAAGCTTGGCAGAATGATAAAAGTGAGGCTAAATGCTCCTATTTTGCTGCCTTTTGGAGCTCTGCAGAAGTGCTGTTTGGAATTGCCATGGCGAGGGCTGCTGCAAGATTTCCTCCCACAGTGAAACCAGCTCCCTCAGGCAGGATCAACACTACAGAAGAGCTCTTAAGGAAGAGTTTGATCCTGTCTTTTGACCCTCAGGAGAGCTGCATTTGATTTCCTTGTGTGCCCCTTGCCGGAGCACTTGGGGCACGATTCCAAGCTGGTGAAGAGCTCAGCTGCTGTCGTAACAGGTGCTGGGATAGGAGCAAAGCTCTTATGGACCTTTTACAAATAAGGACCTCAATGTCCTGGCTCTTAGCTCCTGGGCAGAACTGCATTTGGGATAAGAGCACTTGTCTGCACTGAAAGTGTTCAAGGTGGGATGGGGCTTCGAGCAAGCTGGTCTGGTGTGTGACATCCCCATCCATGGCAGGGGTGTGGGAACAGATGATCTTTAAGGTCGGTTCCCATCCAAACAATGTTGTGATTCTGTGTTAGAAAGATGCTCTGAGGATAAAGTCAGCACATTGCCCAAGCTGCGCTTCAATGTTCTGTGTCTTAAGGAAGCAGATGTAAGCTGAACACTGAATTAGAGGGTTTATTACAGACTCTGATTTCAGATCTTAGATCTAGAGCTGAGAAGAGCATCACAGAGCAGGTATGGACATCAGGGCTGTTCTCACTCATTTCCCTGGCTGTCACCACTACCTCAGAATTCCAAATTTTCCAGTTAGGGTGGGAATATGAACCCCTGAAGACAGATCCTTTGGACATGAATTTGCAGCAAGCTTAGTGAATGTCAGCTGGTCCAGAGCTCATGTGCTGAACTTGCAGCATGCTGAGAAAACTTTTGCTTAGTGGAGACTGGCCTGAGCAGGGAGTACAGTCTTCTCTCATACATCGGCCTCAGGTGATGCTCCAGCTTTGGGGAGAGGCATAGGTTTGTTTTATTCTTATAATTCAGAATTCCTTTGGATTTTGTCTTTGGTGCTTTTGGTTCCTGTACATTTTAGTCTTAGGGTGTGCAGCTCCCTCCCCAGCTGCATAGCGAGGATGGGGAGCCCGACTGTGGATCTTTCTTGGAGCAGTGAGCCTGAGCCTTCTGCTCTGTAAATCCCTGATTATTTACTTCCTTACACAGTGAAAACGCTGATAAACTCGGAGGATATGCAAATCCTGCAGCCCCAGGAGCAAATATGACACCTCTTTTAGCTCTGTGTGCACTCAAGCCTGTGCAGCCCTTTCTGTGCTCTGTCGAGGCAGTCAGCACGGTCTCGTTTCTATTTCGAGCCTCAGTTGATTGAATTTCTGTTTGCTGCGTTTTGGCTCCGTTTCTCCACGCTACCTGAAAAGGAACTGAGGGAGCAAACAGCTTTCCTGAGCTATTGTTCCTGCCTGGGGCAGGTCCAAACAGCTTGACCGCCCCGTGCAGCCATCCTGAGGGCTGACAAGGGGACTGGGACAGGAGGGGACTCTGGAATCTGCTCCTTGCTGGACCCATCAGGCTGATCTGGCTTGGCAAGGACACGAGGAAAATTCTCATTGGAATCTCTGATGTCACGAGAGAGGGAGGAGGGCTGTCATTGCCCCAGGAAAAGGGTTGTAAATTGTGTTTCCTGCTCCGCTTGCTGAGGAATATTTCCATCCAGATCTTTTGTGACCTTTCCCTATGAGAGTTTTACATGGAAATAGGAAATAGAAATAATGAAGGGGGGGAAAGCCATTATGTGGAGCTTGTGGGGAAATATTACTGCAGCTGTTTTGGCTGGAGCTTTAGGTCACAGTCCTTAAAGGAAAGGGAAGAGCATTTGGTTGTTCCTGGTTTATCATGTGGCTCTGAATGCCTTTATGCTTTGTTCCAAGTGACATGTTCTTCCTCCTGTATTTCTGTGGCACCTGTACCTCATCCGCTCTCTTGCTGCTCGTCTCAGGCCAGGTCAGGGTGATCTTCTGCAACTGCTCTTATTCAGAGCAGCATGTGCCTCTCTTGAAGTGTGATTTTTATCTTAGCAGAGCCACAGGCTTGTCTGCAGCAGCTGAGGTGAAGCACACACTGAAGGTGCTGTGAATGGGCAGCTGCATTGCCCCCATGGCGTGTTTCCCTCTCAGTGTCCATCAGGATATTTTCTGTAGGTGCTTGTTTGCCTGCTCCTCACAATCCTTGTCAGGCTGATCTGAACCTGTGCAGAGGTCAGCTGGAGTGGAGTTTGTGTGTTTGCACATTTGTTGGGGTGCCACAGAGGCAGAGGCCGCAGGAGAGATCACAAGGCTGGAGTGGCGCTGGGTGAGGAGAACAGATTTGTAATCTACAGGAAGGAACAGATGGCTTTAGTTGTAATGCCTGTATTTACATTTGATGTTAATATTCCTCCCAGAGCACCAGCACTTCAGTGATATGTAACACAACATAAAAGCATCTGGGGAGGGAGGGGATAAAAGAAATGAGTTTTTCGAATCCCGTGAGGAAATCCAGCCATGGATTTTGCCGCAAGGTTTCAGTGGGTGTTAGCAAGCAGAGAAGGCAGAAGTTAGCTGCAATCTTCCTTCAGAGCACTGTGGGCATTGCTTTGACCTGCCCATGCCACAGACCCTGAGGAGCCATGGTGGGACCCTGGAGGGGAGCAGCATTTGTGCCCAGGGCTCCACCTGCAGTGAGATGTTGCGTCATGGAAGGAGCTCTTTCTCAGAGCATTTTTTATTCAAACATGGGGGAAAACATCAAGTCCCTGCTCTGTCACCCTTGCCATGCATGTCCTGGTGAGATCAATCCCATCCTTATAGTATCTCCTCACGCTGATCCATGGTGGGATTTACTGGCGTGCTTGGAATTGCGAACTGATTCATTCTGTGAACGCAATTAGTCACCACCAGCACACAGGTGGAAGATAAAAGTTAATTCTGCAGCACCTAATTAGCTGTCATTGCTGGGAGGGCTCAGGAGCAGAGATAAGATGATTCAGTTCTGGCTGTACCATCCAGGGTCTCATGCAGCAATGGTCAGACACCCCACGCTTCACCCAAGACCCGCGTGTTCCTTTAACAACCTTTTGTCATTCTGTTAAAAGATAAACAAGAAGCTAGAGTCTCCGTGGGTGTAAATCCGTGCGGCTCTGCAGGCAGCAGAGCTGTACCAAATTTTATCAGCCAAGGGGAGATGGAGCCTGTGGGTTAAATGATGACAGAATTATCCTTGTGTGAGTTTGCTGTGTGTGCATACAGAAATGTACAGGCAGATGTGTACGTGCCCACACACTCGTTAAAGGTGACTTGTTTTTTTATTTGTTTGTATTTAGTGCACCTTGGAGGCTTTACCTAGACAAGAGTCATAAATGAAATGTCATCAGACCGTTAACACATCCCTGACTTGTTAACAAATAATCGCATGATTTGTAGTTAAAAAAGTCAGTCGAAAGACTCGCTGAGTAATATTCCTCCAGGTCCCCTGGCATGTGCATATGTTAGAAATCCATGTGATACAAAGCCCAGGACAAAAATGATTGATAGCCGGTTACAGTGCTCTTCATTACAATGAATTAATTGATCACGTCTAGCAGATTTTCCTCCCAGCGGAATCGCTGGATATTGGACATGTCTCTCTCATTTCTCTTCTATCCTTGCTGTTGGAAACATGCCAGACAGTTTTATACCATCATTTAAATTTATTTGTGACCTGAGAAAGTTGTGTTGCCCTTGAGACAGTTAACTTTTCAACTTTCAGCTAAAAAGTTTGGTGGTATTTTAGGAGATACAGGGATGGATATTATAAAAAGTTTTCTGATGAGGTGGAACTCCTCAATCCAGTCCTGGCAGCAGTCCCACCTGGGAGCTGAGTTGAAATGTTTTTCCTGAACCAAGCATACTCCAAAGATATTGGAGCACTGTTTTTCATAGTCCTGGACAGTGGAACCCAAAAGCAAATGGTTGCAGGGAGTATCCCTTCAGCCTAGGAATGACAATCCTTGTGACAGATAATGACAGGGATGTGTTCGTAGGGAAATAGAGTGAAAAACTTCTGCTGTTTTCTGTGCCATGCCATTTGGCAGCTCATGCCCTGTTTCTGGTAGGTGCTTTTGGTGGCTCTAATGTGTAGAATGACCTGCCAGAGACACAGACAGGTTATTAACCTGCTGTTTTTACAAGCTCTCTCCTGGCAGAAGTGTCCTCTGTTGCACTTGTAACTGGCTTATTACAGAGTCTTAAATGCAAAAAAATAAGTACTCCAAGCCTTTCAATTCCCTGAAGCCTTGCAGGCAGTGGGCAAAGTGCTGTGGAATTGCATTAGTAAATTCGGATCTGTTTTGTGGTTTTGCCCTTTGCCTGTAGAGAGGGCAGTATTATCTGTTTAAGGACTCACAGCTTCTGGATTCCACTCCTGACCTGTCTCAGTGTTTGGCATTGAGTGGTCTTAACAAAAAGTGGTCTGGTTCCCAGAATAATTTGCAGAGAAATGTATCATCCCCAGGTGTGCACAATGAGATTATACTTGTAAGGCAGGAGAGTGAAGACTTTGAGACTCCACAAGCAAGTCAGCAGCTGATGAAGGAGCAGGACTTTGCCTCTGGTCTATGATAACCTCCCTGGGCATCGTAAAAGAGACCCAACCCTGTTTGCCAAAGGATTTGATGTCTCCTGTCATTTTTACAAGGCGCCATTTCCTACATCCATCTCGTGCTTTATCTGAGATGTGTTACAGCCCTCACTCCCCCATCTCCAAATTAGACAGGTCAGGCTATGGGGGGAGCACTGCAGCATGGTGGGAGGATTAACTCCTTCCTCCTTTAGGAAAAGAATATTTTAGGTCTTAAGATACAATGCCAAAGTGTATTATAATGTCTGAATTTCTTACTGATGGCTTTCGTGCAAGTTGCTTTTAGTAAAGTGGGGGTAGAAAGTTTCAAAACAGGAATCAGCTTTTCACCAAAGATGCAGATAAAGCACAGAGTTTATTCTCTTAACTCTCAATTTTCTATGGTCTGACTGGCATTAAAAAGTCTCTCTTTGATGAAGATTTGTAAGGCTTTGTTGCTAAGGACCAGAATATGCATTTGGAAATTCTGTTGAGTGGCTTTGGAGATGTGTATCCCTAGAGACTGATTTAATTTCCATATTCATTAAAATGTTCTGTTGTCCCTGAGAGACCCAAACCCCTGAATAATACAGCTGTAAGAGCTGGGAAAGGAGACATCAGGATCAAGGAGTGCTTTCACCATTAATTTAACCCAATCTAGGTCTGACCATTAGGTCAGTTCTGTTCCTGACTGAAAATGCTTTTCTTCCTCTGTCCATCTTTCCACCTTGGCCTCCCATTGCCACTCTTTCCTGTGTCCACAGTAGTGCTGACACAGTGTGCAGGGAGCTGTTCTGCTGAAAACTAGAAGAAAAAATGACTTCATGATGGATCAGGTTCTTTTTAGATGTTGTGCTGACACAAGAGAAGAGAAAAAACATGGTTTGGGGCAGGCAAACTCTTCAGTATTTCTTATTAGCTCATTAAGCCATCACTGGAGATGCCTCCACAAATATAGTTTGTCTCGCTGAAAATAATCTTTTCGAGGGCCATTTTGTGCCATCTTGTAGAATTCTCTGTTTGGTATCTCCTTCCGCGAAATTCAGTGGGATTATTTTAAAAGGTAGAAAGATCTTTGCTTTCTCTAGAGCTTCACTTGCAAGGATGGCAATGACCATCACCTGTTATTTAAACATTTTCAGGGTAATGAGTGCATGAGCTGGTTGACTGTGGCTCATGCTGTTGTCCTTTGAACTGAATGGATATATTTTGTTGACTTAACTGGGCAACAGATAAGGCCCTGGATGAAATAAACAGTGTTTTACTAGAGGCTACTTGCTTCTGTAGGTTGCAAAAATAACTTAATCCCAGATACTTTCAAAGATGGCTGGCTAGGACTGCACTTGGCTTGTTTGTGAAGTTTTATTGTAAAGAAAAATAAATTTCTCATAGTCAAAGGGCTGACCTGACCTTTTCAGACTGAAAATTGTCCCTGAAAGGAAAAATAAGATAATGATAATAAAAGCTCTCCTAGCAATTACTAAACTGCTGCTGAAAGGGATTTGACAAAGGCTGAGGAGGTGTCAGAGTGAGAAAGCACCATCTCTGCTGGAAGGTGACAGTCTCTGACCTGGCCAGTGCCCTGTGAGGCTGGAGAAATCACCGATTTCAGCCAGAGGGGAGGGCGCCTGACAGCCAAGAGAAGAATTGTTCAGAGCAGAGCCCTGTACTTTCTTTCAGCTGATGTTGTGTTAGGGTAATGCACTGTCCTTAAGAAAGTATCTTCAACAAATCATGTAATAAATATACATAAATGTATAGCATAGTAAATGCAATTTCGTGGACGCACAGAGCCAGCCTTCGGTGCTCTCTGAATCTCTATATGCTGAAATGGTATTTTTTTGGCTGCGCTTTTCAGCAAATAAACTCTTCACCCCCATGTATTTCTCCCAGCTCGTGTGCTCAGCTTCCTTGCTGATGATATCTGCTTCATTAGGTGCCTGATGAATGGTCTGAGCACATTAGCATCATTTTATTGAGCCAATAACTGTGAGCTTCGCCCTGCAGAGTAGAGCAATATCTGTGACTGGGAGGTTTCTAAAAGGTTAGGCACACTTCTGTCAGGAATGGTTTAGGGGTGGGGGGCAAGAAGATGGACTAAATGGCTTCTGAAATGCCCTTCTGACCCTCTAATCTCTTAATTAAAAACCCTGCTATAGTAATAGCACATGATTTCTATGACAAGCATCTCTGGCAGGCTAAGCTGAGAGGTGGACTGGAGAGCTGAGAGGTGGAGTGGAAGCTGTTCAGAGGCTGCAGCAACGCATTCAAAATGTCCATGGCAACCCAGCAGGTCACAGCAGGAAGGAACAGCAAGGACTTGTCTCACCTGACCTCAGATATTTGTGTGGAAACGAGTCTGTACCAACTCTGCAGCTGTGGAGGGAGAAACAGATGCACTTCTCGTGCCCTACAGTGAACATGTGAGATGTGCTGGGACCACCTCTGGGTTCTCCCTCTGGTGATCATCGTGCCCTGCTTCAGAAGGCTGACCCAGGGCAAAGGAGGGCCTACGACCTCATTAGTATGAGAGCTCAGCGCTTTTCTCATTTCCACTGGGACGTGATATTCATCCAAACACTTTTTTATCAGTTGTTTGTAAACATTACTGAGGGTTTTCTCTGTCTTCCTCCTGCTGACAGAGCTGCTCATGGCTCTCTGAGCTTCACCCATCATTCTGCAGGGATCTGTCCACTGCAGGTCACTCTGCTCCCTGGCCTAGGACTGGACATTTATTTTAACACTTTTGGGTTTGAATTCTGGCTTACGTTTAAATAGGTTGTATAAAAACTTACTGAAATGTCAATTATTCCGATTCCTTGCAAATATTGATGATATATTTTTCCTGAATTCTGGCTTTCATTCAGTAAACCTCTTCAGTTCATCTTTAATTTGCAGATGGCTTTGGCAGTGTTCCAACCTCAGCTTCTGGTGGTTGAAAACTGGTGCTTGAATTAGATTCAAGATGCAAATAGCCTGATTTTCAGAAAGTCTGAATATATGCAGCTGCCTTGTGAAGTTCTAAGTAATGCAATTAGGGCTGGGATTCTCGCTGCCAAAAAGGCCTCAGATGAATTAGGGGTCCAGAAAAGAAAAATGTGGCAGAATACACATAAATGTCTTTAGGAATTTGGGGATTTAGGAATAATTGAAAGCCTGGCTCAAGTTTTCAGCTGAAAATCACTGATATAAGTAATTTCAAAGGAGGTTAAAGAGGAATGTGTTCATGTTGGGGAGAAGTGTCGAGCTGGGCATTAGGTGTGGAGCAGTGATGTGACAAAGCCCTGCTGGCAGAAGGGTCTGCTGCTGCCTCTTGGGCTGGGGTGATAGGAAAACAGAGGGGCAGCAGGGATATTGGGGATATAATTACAAATAATCAGCGTGGTAAAAGAGGAGGAAAGACTAGAAGCTCAAAACTAACAGGAAATGGGAGCTTGCTTCTGCTTTTCAAAGCTGAATTGGAAGTGACTGATAAGCAGCCCTTGAAAGCTCTGGAGTAGTCCCAAAGTGTTGAAAGCGTAGTCGCTGAGTGTGCTAATGCTATGGATGCCAGACATGGGAAACAGCCACGCAGGGAGAATGCCATGTCTCTGCATCTGCTGTCTTTTGGGGTGACATTTCTTGGTATTGCAGGGAAGTGAAAATGTTGACTCATTTTCATTCAGACTAGTCTGGGGGGAATCACAGTAATGCTCAGTAAGGTTGGATTCCCTTCTTATCTCTGCCTGTAGTCATTCTTTCCTTAAGGAGGATTTTATTTGTGAGGAGGGTTGGGGGTTTTTTTTGTGTTTTTTTTTTTGTTGTTGTTGTTAATAAATACACAGCTAATCCCTATTGTACATGTAAATATAGGCAGCACATAGGTCTGTAAAGATTATGGATGCCCCTTTTGGCAAGCAGTATCTTTTAATAGCATTGTGTGCAGTTAATCGGGTTAAGCAAAAGTATCAGTGGAAAAAGAAGTCCTCATTTAGGGAAGGAGTGTCAGACCTCTTGGGAGTTGTTGGTTAGTAACACTGGGCAGGTAGCATAGAAGAGTTTTTTTCTTCCTTTTTTTTTT
>VZRL01004835.1:2572231-2629595 GCA_013397895.1 Origma solitaria
TTTTTTTTTGGCTCAATGTCTGTGGTTGGAAAACAACAAGAGTAGAGCAAATTGCAGGAGCCTTTTGCTCTTGTATTTTATAACAGATATGGTAAATGCTCATTGCCCCTGGGCTTCATCCAGTGTTTTCTGCCCAGACTGAGTGTTCAGTGCATTGGGAACTGGTTGTAAGGGCTCGTGCCCTCTCTGCTCTTCAGTTCTAATTCAGTGGAAGGAGTGCAAGGCATCTCCCATCTATGTGAAAGGCAGGAATGAAAAAAATGGTGCAGAAAAATAGGAAAGTCATTGAAGAGGGTGTTGCTTTTTGTAATGGAGAAAGCTCATTGCTACAGGAGTTGTCTGGAAAAAACCTCTCCAGTCAGTGGAGAGGAAAAGAACACAGAGTTTCAGAAATGCCCTGAAATAGGCATTCACTTGAAGACAGAGAATCTGTGCCCTGGAAATGCCTGTGTCAGTCAGCTCTAGCTCAGATGTAGAGGTCTGGAAACATTGAACATTACATGCACTGGGTCTGGGGAGCTGGGCAAGGAGCTGGGCAAGGACCTTGGTATCACTTAAAGTGAAGACAAGAACTGAGAAGAGGACAATGAAGTGGACCTTGGTACCACTTAAAGTGAAGACAAGAATTGTTTGAGAAGAGGACAGTGAAGCTGCAGGGCACACAGGGTGGGACACACCTCACCCTGGTGGGCTGGGATCTGGGCAGGGGCTGAGGGCAGGAGGTGTGTGTGCCCCAGGGAGCCAGGATCTCTGCTGGAGCTTTGCACAGGATGCGTGCGAGGGTGCCAGGCTCGCACCATCGATCCCATATTGATGCTTTTCCAGCACAGGATGCTGGAATGATTCTGTCGTGTTTCCCTCCCCCTGGCAGAGCTGTGACCAGTGCACCATCTCTTTGACGTCATGTGCATGCACAAGGGCATCTTTTTTGTGCCTGGTGTCCTTCAAAGAGAGTGTGTGTAGGACAGAGAGTTTCTCATTACAGCTTTGCATGGTACTGCCGATGTGATTTCACTAATTCTCCAAGAACAATAAAGCAAGATTCAGCACAGGGTAAAGCAAACGCAGATGCCTATTTTTGGTAGCATTTTTCAGGTTACTATTAACCTTTCATTTGAAATTTAATGCTGAGGACAAAACATTGATCCTGAGTGGTTTCTTGGAACAGCATCAATTTTCCACTTAGAAAATTGCATTTTTTTCAAGTTTAACCCTATATGGGATGTTGTTAATTTTTTCCTGAGACACACTTTCCAATGGAAACGTAGTCTTTGGGTCTGAAATTCAAACCAGTTTTGCCAAACCCTAGGAATTATGATCAGTAAAATAGGAAATGCTATAGGAAATTACAGCTGAACTGGGGGAGGAACATATTTAGAAGATGAAGACCAAGTACAGAAAATTAATAAAACAGAGTCAGAATTACAGTCAAAATTAAAACAGGCCTGTGGCCAAATGTAAAGATATTGAGTGGATGATAGTGGGAAAAACCATTGAAAACAAAGCCAGAGTAGTAGCTGGCAACAGATAACATCTGGCAATGGATTTTCCATGAAATTCATTTCAGAGAGCTGGTGGGTGAAGGAATTTCTCTGTCATGGTGTTGGAAGTAGATAATCCTTAATGTTCCTTTCAACCCAAGGCATTCTATGACTCTGTGAAGGAATCCCAACATAATGCAATGGCATTTTTCTGTGAGAAACATAGGTGTTGTAAGTGTCCCATGGTGCTGAGTAGGCTTCTCTATAGGAGGAGGTCAGTGTTCTATATTTGGAAGTTCAAATTCCTGAGGCAGATTAGAAGCGCTGAGCCTGGTAAACAGCATTAATGGGCAATTTCCAGTGCCTGCAGGCGTTGTTTGTGATGGAAGGTGTGGGTGCTGCAGTCAAGGTGTGCTCCCAGCTCATAGGGATGGACCTGAGCTGTGCTGGGTGCTGGGGACATCGCCATGGCTGCTGAACCAGCTCGAGATGCTGGATCTTGCAGTGAAGCACAGCTCCATGCAGTGACATTCACCCACTGTGAGCAGCCACGCTGGTTAATTCAAAGCTGAAGTTGTGAGCTGCTGCCGTGCCTGGCACGCAGCACAAATGTTATTCTGGTTATAAAAGATGGATACAGCTGGGTCCTCTGTTTGTTTCATGCAATCAGAGAATCACAGAATGGTTTGCGTTGGAAGGGACCTTAAAAATCTCGTGCCAACCCCTCTGCCTTGGGCACGGTTCTTCCACTATCCCAGGTTGCTCAAAGCCCCATCCAGCCTGGCCTCGAACACTTCCTTGGATGGGGCATCCACAGATTCTCTGGGCAATTTCTTTTGCAGATTCTTTGTAGGAGGGTTGGAACTAGACAATCTTTAAGGTTCCTTACAGCCCAGGCCATTCTGTGGTTCTGTGGCTCTGTGATTCTGAGGCAGTAGCCTTGGCAGCTGGCAGAGGTTTTTGGAGCTGTGCATGGATCATATGAAAAAGTAAAAATTAATTTGAGGAGTCTTCAATACAGTCACTTACCAGATAAGCCGCCATGTCCATAGAGGTGTTTTCAGACATAAAGCTGAGTTGAAAGTCAGATAGAAAACAAACAAACAAAAAACCCTACCACAACCACTCTTCCGCAGTGGAACTGAGCACAGTGCAGGGAAAAGTAATGGAAAGAGAGCACAAGAGATCTCTTGTTCTGCTGTACAACCTTTGTGAGTCTTGTGACTCCTCTGTGGACACAGCTGCACACAGGGATGGGGTGGTCAGAGGGAAGGACATCTGTTGGGTCCATCTCTCCAGAAACCTCACCTGACTGGTTAAAGCTGGAGGGATTTCCATGGAGCTATGGAAACTTGACTCATCTGCCTGAACATGGAAGGAGAGCAAAAGCCTTTTAGTCTTTATAATTTTTGTTGCTGTCCTGAATTTTGAATCTCTGTTGATGGTTGACTGTTATCCAGCCATTGGAGGGGATGTTTCTGCACTGCATGATGTGTCCCTCGCAGCTGCTGCATGCCTGGGACCTCCCTTGGCTGCAGAGAGTTTGCATTGCTGGCTAGACATCACTGCTTTGAGAGGGTGGCTATGAGACCAACCTGGATTGTTGACACCAGACTGCTCTCTGTAATTTTTTTGACCTGATATTAAATAGAAAATGGATCTGAAAGTGAGTCAGATTCAAAGCACTTCAATATCCTTTTCTTTGCTCCACTCCAGTCTTGCATATTTAATTTAATTTTAAAAAAAATTTAATGTCATATGAACTAAGAGATGGATCTATTACATTTATGTATTCTGGTTGCCTTATAGGCAGATTTCGTACTAAGATGATTCAGGACTTTTTTTTTAATGTATTCCCGAAAGATTGCATAATGAGATGAAATGGGGAAAATACATATTATAATTGAGTATGTTTTTAGAGTTGGGAGTGTGTTATATCATATTTCATGTCTTGATCTTAGTTTGATTTCTTTTGAGACAAGTAGTTTTCCTTTCCACTGTGCTGCCAGTTAGGTTTCTAAACCATTGATTGAGCTACAAAGATAATTATTCAGCTATGAAAATACTAATTCCAGAGAAATCAGATTATTATTTGCACCTGGATGCAAAATAGCAAAGGCTTTAATGATGTTTAGGTAGAACTTCATTAACATCTGAATATCTCTGGAGAGCTGTGGTAACAGTAGAAGTATTAAACTCAGTACTGTTTGTTTTTCTACAAGTGAATGAGGGGAATTGCAGATCTCCATGTGTGTCAGCTGAATATTTGCAGGAATTAACTAATCTATATCACAGCCAGCAAGGACCAGCCCTTACCCACCTGATTCCCCTTTTTCTTCTCCATCATGTACAATGTCAGCTTTGAGGGAAGGAGCAGGAGAGGAGAGGAGGAGCTTGTGGTTAAATTTTCCTTAGTCCCATGGTTTTTTGTGTTATTTTTTGGGCCATGAAGGGATGTGCAGTGTCAGAGGTGAGGTTCCCCTGAGGAAATGGAAAAGACTCCATCCAAATTAAATGGCTAGTTTCCCTCTGTAGCCAATGGGGAGAAAGAAGTGTTTCTAGGATGTGTTATCTCCTTGTCCCCTCTGCAAGAGTTGTCTAAAATTGGCACATGGCCGATATTTTACTTAATTAACTGGAGAGGGAGCTGGAGGTGGCCTTGCCCACCATGGCATGGATCTTTCCAGGATGTGCCATTTGAACACAGGTCTGTTCCCTCTGAAGGAAGTTATTCACCATTTCTGTCAGCTCCACCCAAACTCTTGGTACCAAGGTGGTTGAAGAATGAGATGTTGCTGAGGTTTATTTTAATCATAAAATTCTAGGCTATGAATGTGAAAACAGAGCTATAAACACGAGAGTAAAAATGTAATTAAATGTGAGTCTAGATATTATGTGGGATCTGAATCAATACTATTAATAAGATGAATAGCTGATATTCTTTCCTAGCTAATGCTAGGAAGTTTCTTACTGTTTTTCACTGAGTCTGCCCAGGGCTTATCTCAGCCACGGAGTCCATGGGACTCATCTCCCCTCACATTATTGTTCTTCCTTGAGGTACTCCTCAGAGCTTATGGGTGGCGTTTTCAGAGGTATCCCAATAGTGGGTTTATCTTCCCTAATTTGCCTGGGCTTCCTCTGAAGTTGTTGAAGAGGGAAAGGCACTTGCAGAAGGAATCATCCCATCTTAGACATCCAGCCTGTCATGGGATGACTTGTGCTCTGAGTAGGGCTTGCTCCATCGATCAGAGGAAGCTGCGTTGGCTGCTGTAGATCAGCTGCTGTGATGGGCAGAAGTTTTGGATCAATCCTGCTCTAAGAGTCTGGGGGAAAAAAATTCTAGCAGAATGTGCGTCCTGTCTATCAAGTGCTTTTGCAAATCCCACCTTCTGCCCCAGCATTTGTGCTGCACAGCATCTGATGAGTGCTGTGCTTGCTCTGTGATGTTACACGGCAATCATCAAAGCTGCACAGTATGCTCCACGCCAGCTACTTCCTCTCTGGTTTAATTACAACCGAGTTTGCTAATCCCAGTCTTGATTAATGAGCTTAATATGCAAATGTTATGATGAAACTGAAACTCTTTGTAATTGCTTGCAGACAGATTACCACTTCGAGTACACAGAGTGCGACAGCAGTGGCTCCAGATGGAGGGTGGCTGTCCCGAATCCGTCAGTGGAGTGCTCTGGACTACCTGACCCCGTGAAAGGGAAGGAATGCAGTACGTTGTGACTTTTCATTTTACAGACTGTTACTGGCATTTTGTGCTGTTTACCTTTGTAGGGCTTCCTAGGTCTGTCACTGATGTCCTGAGTTTTCCTGAGTTAGTCCTTCCCCTCCAATCCCGATTTCTGTCTGCTGGAGATGTGGAGCTGGGATTGTCTCTGCAGTGTGTCTGTGCAAGTCACTGTCTGCCCTAGGTACTGCTGTGTGCTGATTCACAGCAAGGCACATCTGTGACAGCCCCCCTGAACAGATGTGGTTGCTTGTCTTGAGCTGCCCTGCCCTCCGGTTCATTTGTAGCTGTATTGGCCAAAATGGTGACCAGGAGCGGTCAAACTATATTTGCATAGTGTCCACCTTCTCATTACTTTCATTAATTAGCTAATTAATAAGCTGAATGCATAAGGAATGGTAAATGCGTTATTTGCTGGAGTTATTTTTATGATGAAGCTCCTGCACTTTATTTATTTATGTATTTATTTTTTAACAGCTTGGAGTGTTTTCATATTGCTTGGTTCTGCATTTTTTTTTAATGTCGAAACACTTCTTTGCATCTGGGGATATAAACGAACTGCTGCTCTGCAAACACATCCCTTGCTGTTTTGTAGCTTCGCAGCCTGAATGCTCTTTCCCATCATACTTCCTTGCTCTAGCAATTCTCTCCACAAAAGATCCTAGCAGTAATTTATACCAGGGGGTATAAATTATTGTATCTGACAAACAGGATGAACAATGGCAACATCTTTTCTGTTCTGTTGTAGCAGAGGTGAGATTTACTGACTTCTGACTCTCCTCCTCTAAAGGTTTATTTTCATTTCTTTATGTTCCAATGTGAGGTACATAAATGTTTTCTGTAGCAGTGTTGATCACTGGAAGGTTTCTGACGGCTTGCAAGCATCATTTGAGAATGTGTCATTCCTTGTATTCGGGTTTAGTTTCCAAGGTTTTCAGTGTGGAATCTCTGTATATCCTTAGGATGTGCCTTTTCAATTACATAAATATAGACCTGAGAAGTACTTCAGGTGATCCTGTAATTCATCCTCCAGCCCAAACAGCTGTAGTGGCAGTGACTGTCATTTATGGCTGATGTTTGGCTGGACTGTTTTCAGGCACCTCTTGTGATTAAGAGCCCAGAAGCTCTCTGGATATTTGCTCATATATTTAGTTCTTTTCATTTTCCCTCCTGTTAAAGATTTTTCTGCTGTCGAATGTCCCTTGTTATACTTCAAACCTATCACTTTTTGCTGCCTGCACTATAAAGGAGCAGATAATTTTATTTCTTCTGCTGCACAACCACTTTTGATGTACCCTGGAGAACACAGGTATAACTCGTTTTTTCTGACATACATTATTTCTTCTTAAATCTTGTGATAAATGGTTTAAGGTCAGCAACATTACGCTATCCTCAAGTCTCTGCTACAGATTTCGACAAATGGTTCCCTTCACTCTTTGTCTTCCATTTATTTGTGCCTGTTTCTGGTCTTAAATCAATTCCAATGGGTATTCAGCTGGTTTATAACAATGGATGAATCTCTGGCTTCTTAATATCTGGTCCCCTGCTAGACAAGGTGAAAACTTTTCCCAGGAGATGGGCTATGATATTATACACCAAAATATAGGATTCTCTTAAATACACTGGGAAACTCATCTCCTTCTTGTAGTGCTGCTGTTAAATCCCATGGCAATTCAGCTGGTTAGAGAGGCAATCAGATATCTGACTTTTTTACTGGACCCCTCAGATCTCATCTCCCTGGGCTCTTGCAGTTCTATCTATTTTTTCTGTCTGTAGTAAATTAACTGGCTTCAGGGGCTGCCTAGCTGTGTTCTGATGGCAAAAGTAATTTCAGGTTTCTCATCTCTTAGTCTTTCACCTTTTGCTTAGAGAACAACCAATCTTTCGGCCTGAAAACATGAATCTGTCAACGGCAGTCAATAACTCTAAGAATGGCTAGGGAACCCTTCTCCCATTCAGCTTGGCTAACATGGTGGTTTTTACTGTAAAATATTTTAACCAGCATAGAGTTTGGCAGCACAGTCCATTCTCCAGTGGGTGGGATAAACTGGGAGATGTAGCTTTGGAAAATTGACTGCCCTACAGCTCTCTGGAGTTTGCACAGGGGGTCTGTTGTTGATGATGAGTTGTGTTGGAAATGCTGACAGCTATCTCCTTTTCACATTCTCTAAGCTGGTGACTTCTGTCTCATCTGACAATACAGCAGCTGGGCCAAGGATATATTACACTAAAAGCATGTATTTCAGCAGCCTGAGGAAAACAAAAGGTTCTGTTTCTGAGGCTTCTACAACTCATGTTCTTAGTGGATTGTGTACAGAGTGAGATTTGTGCTGCAGGCTTGGCCGGGGGGGGTGCACACAACTCACATGAATGGCTCCTTGAGATACTTTCCTTCTCTCTGAGGCCTAGTGCTATTTTATCCCAAGGTCTATCAAGAAATGCCAGAACTATGCCATATCCTCTGAGGTGAGTCCTTCTGGACATTCTACAAATTTATTCAGGTTCTCCTACATCTCGTAGATCCTACCCTATGCCAGGGCATATGACACTGGGGCTCGTTTTGGCATTTGGTAGAATGCTGGAGTCTCCTCGGGTGTCCCTTTGGTCCTTCAACCTGCAGAATCAGGGCCTACAGTAAAATCATTCTGGGCAGGACAATTTCCAGCTTTAGAGGTCTGTTACCTTCAGAAGTTTGTTCAGCATATGTTCATCCTGAGAAATACTGTGGCAAGGTATTTCTGTGCTCTTAAGGGAGGGTTGCACTTGTACGGCAGTTGCAGTTGTAAAGCAGCATGAGCTCCTAGGGCTTTTTTCTTTTTGTCTCCTTGAGGTTGGTAGAGTCCTCAGTGGACACAATGGGTATGAGGGAATATGTATGAAAACGTGGGTTTTTTTAGAACACATCTGCCATCACCGCTGACTTTGCCATGTTTGCAGTTGTTCTCATCTACTCAGAAATGCTGCCACTTGAGAATATCTGCCACTGATCTTGACTGCTTTCTGAAAACATAAGTGACGTGCAGGCTGTCAATAATTTTGAATCCTGAGAATACTGTGCCAACCTCTCCTTCGTCCAAATGCTCAGCAGTTGTTCTCTTTAACTTGTGCCTGAGCTAGGAATTTGAAAGACAGTATAACAATATGTTAAATGTCTCCTGCTCTGTAAATATGTCTAGACTGTGGCCTCCAGTGGAGTGGAAAGACACTTGAGATTGCTAAAAATGTGTTAGCTCAGGTGCTTCCCATATCTGGAGCAATTGAACTGTGGCACCAGAGCTCAGTCGGTGTCTTGAGATGTGCTCGTTTTCAGGATGTTGTGTTTTACTGCTTTTCATTTGAATGAACCCATTTAAAATTAGGTTGGATATGTCTGCACTCTGCTGCATTTTGAAGCACACAGCAACCTGCAAATCACAGCTGACTGTGTCCTGCTGAGCACAGCTCCAACATTCCCTGAAATGGCTGTAGGCTCCGAAACCTGCCAGGATTCCACCCTGGTTTTGAGTCTTCAGAAACTTAATCAGTTTGCCTGCAGAGAAGACAGTGTCCTCTGAGAAATAGTCGTGGGGTTCATAGTAGAAAGGGCTGTCATATTTTGACTGCTTTATGACCTGGTTGCTTAGAAGAAGTGGGTTTTTCCCTCTTTTTTCTTGCCATCAGTGCAGTGCAGCACAATGCCCCACCTTCCCCTCCTGCTGCCCTCCTGCCCTCCACATCTCTGCCATCCGGGTGGTAGGTGGGAAGGAAGAAGGAGCCTCACATGAGAGATTTTTGTGGTGCTGTAGGAGGTCCTGCTGTTTAGTGACCCAGATATGTGAGGGAAGCTGCAGTAGCAGCTCTGCAGTGGCGAGGCACTGGGACCATGTGCCCTGTTCTGTATTTCACTCCCCTCTATTTTTCCTGTTCTCCTTGCCCTATGGGGCTCCAGTCATCACCACTTGCTGTCAGCCTGGTGTGGTACCTCAGTGGTCACCCTGTGGGGCTGGGCTAGCCCTGCACAGGCCATGGCATGGCCACGCCAGACTGCTTGGACACCTCTCTCACGTTTCTGTGTGTTCAGAGCTGAGTCACATTTTGATGCTGCCACATCACAGTTGCAAGGGGACCTGCGGAGAGATGCATTAAAAGTCCAGAAAGATCTTGGCTAGGAAAAAAGCAATATTTATTACTTCTAGAGCTACTCTATCTCTCCTCTGCTACCCATTAAGATGTCCCCTCCATGCATCTTCCTAATACTGTTCTGGAGGTGGGGTACATACATGGAGGTGAGGGAGGCAGACAGACAGCCTCCCTCAGCAGAATCCAGACCTCTGAATCACTCCTGACAGTTGGGAATGTGTTTTACTAATTTGATCTCCTTCATTTTTAATTACTACAGATCTCCCTCTGATCCCTTCATGAGTCTGATAGCAGGAGAGGAATTTAGATGATAAGGATCGCTGCCATCAGGGCAGTTGGCTTTTTAAATGGAATATATTGATGGCTGTCCAAGGGAGCAGTTTGCTTTAGGGCTAAGCCCTTGCCTGTACCCCCTTATGTCTGGTGTCTCTGGGAGCCTTTTGTTTTGGTGTGGGGCTGTAGGCAGTGTCTGATGGGGACTTTTTGGGATTTGGCACTGGGAGCAGCACTTGGCATCATGTTCCTGCTGACACCTTGCTGCAGTTTGTTTCTGTGGCCATCGTCAGGCTCTTCTGCCAGCCTGACCATATGCTGCGTGTTTTACACTCCAGAGTCTGAATTTGGAGCCCGCCCTTCCTTCCTTCCTTCTTCCTTCCTTCCTTCCTTCCTTCCTTCCCTCCTTCCCTCCTTCCCTCCGTCCTTCCTCTCAGCAGAATTTTTGCCCAAAAAGAGCGTAAAGGGTTCACATTTTGACCTCATATTATTTAAAAATATTAACTCTCTTATTCCACAGAATATTAGTTACTTTTTACTGTCCTAGGCAGTAGTAGGTTGCACATTATCTCATAAATATCTGCTCATTTTAGTAGTGCTGTGTGCATAATAAAGGAGCTATAGTGAGAGTAGCAGAGCACTTTTAAAGGAGTTGGATTTGCTGTGTTCAAGAGGAAAAATCACAGGATTAGGGGTTACCACCCCTAACAACGCTGTTACAGTCAGCATCTAATTGCCAGTTATAATCAGGAAGACTTCTTAAGAAAGAGACCAAAAAAATAGATAATATAGAAGAATATAGATAATTGATCAAATAATTGGAACAGGCTGCCCAGGGAGGTGGTAGAATCACCATCCCTGCAAGTGTTCAACACCCATGTAGGTGTGGCACGTGAAGACATGGTTTAGTGGTGGAGTTGGCAGTGTTGGGTTAATGGTTGGACTTGATGTTTTTAGAGGTTTTTTCCAGCCTTAATGATTCCGTGATTCTGTGCCTCTGCTTAGCAAAGTGCACCTTCACCTGGTGCCACTAAGGTGGGAGCAACTTCTTTGAAGTCAGAAATGTGCTTTAGTTTTGAAGTGAGTTATGTGAGCCTGTACCAAATGACAAGGGTGAAAAGCTCCACCGACTTCAGAAGATAGACTATCCTCAATTACAATGGGCTTTACTGGAGTCTGAGTGCAAAATTTGACCTGATTTATTGCTGTTGAGCTGTGTTTGTTGAGTGTATTCTAACTTGTGTAATCTGCTCCCAGGATACCACAGGAGGAGATACGGATTTTCCTGCTAATTGCAGACTCAATTAGGGCAAATGACCTTTTTAAGGCTGTATGTTTTATAGCACTTTCAGGCAATTTAAGTGATCAGCAGGAGTTTTAGCATTTTTCTTTCATAACAGAAAGCTTAAATAGATGGTTTTGAGTTTGATGTTCTCTCAGTCTTCGGTAAAGTTGGATATCCTAAGCAGGTAAGAACTGGGGCTGCTCCTAAGTCCCCTGAAGTCAGGGGACATCTGCACATTTTATATGCACACGTGTATTAATGCAGGGCTGCCACGGAGCAAAGCTGTTCAGCCAGGAGGGGTGTGCACAGCACAGTTTGAGAGTTGCAGTGATTTAGCAAAACACTCAAGCAGATGTTTATTCCTGTTCCTGTTTATTCCTTGCTAATTCATGTTCCCAACTCGAGTCAGGTAGGTGAGTCTCACTGGTGGTATTAGGTTTCTCACCTGGGCTGAGGCTTGAGGCTGTACTTTGCCAAGGCATTTCCATGTGGATTGATACCCTGGGAGATACCCCAGTTCTACAAGTATTTTTTCCCAGAATTTTTACTCTGTGCATGAGCAAGATACTGTCTCTGCAGATCAAGTCACACTGTTGGCTTTGTGAAGCACAGATTCAAAATAAAATAGGTAAATAGTTAAAAAGCTGAAAGAGTTTTCACTGAACCCTCAGAATTTAATTCCTGGAGAAGAGATTCTGGGAACTACATGTTGATGTGTGTACCGAGACTGTGAAGGGAAAGGTTGGCCTTAGTGTCTTTTGATGAATTCTTCACCGTGCTTGTGTACATGATGTAATTAAATAAGTTAAAAATGGATTCCTCTGAGTCACTAATTTTTCTTTTAATATGGAAGTAGCTGGCAAGACCTTGAGATTTGTTACGGCTAGGTAGAGGGTGAGAGGCAGGGACTGTGTGTGTGTGTGCAGAGAACATCAAATGGCACTAGAACCCCTTTGGTTGATGAGCAATCAAAATATGCCTGATGGAGTCAGTAGGGGCTGGAGAGCTGCTCTCTCACCTCCAGGTCTGTTCCCTGCCATCTCCAGTGCTGAGCCACTGCGATGGCTCTTGAAACCCTGGCAGCAAATGCACTTTCTAACCTCTTGGTGATAGCTGCCTTCCTCCACTCTACACCACACTGCAGTGGATTGATTATTTCCATTCCAAACTCACTCCTTTCAGTGTCCAAATGATGCAATAAAGTGATAATAAAAGTGTCCTATGTGCCAGGCCAGGTGGGGAAAAGAGGTTAATTGGAAAAAGCTTTGCTCTATTCCATTATTTTTTGGATAAAAGGGAGAATTATTTATTCCTAAGAAAAGGAAAGATCTCTTCCAGAGAAGCTACTCTTTCCCAGGTTATATCAGGCTTTGGTATGATGACATTTCAAGCCTAAACAGCCTAGACAGACTTTTTTTTTTATTTTTTAAATTAAGATTCAGTCTGGTTCCTGGTAACACATTGGGATATAATGACTGAAGAAAACGAACATCAATTATTCACAGTCTATTGGAGAAGCCTTGTATAAATTATTCACAGAAGACATTCTGAAGCTGGCGAGATTATAGGAAACATTAATAATGAAGCAATGATTTCCTCTCATCCTTTGTCCTCATTCTGTATTTTGGTTGGTCCTTGGTTCCATGTTGTGTGGACCCTGATGGCCCTGGGTATCTCTGAAAAGCCTCCATGTGCTTGTCCTTGGCCACATCTTCCCCTCCAGGCTTGTGGCATGTGTCTGCTGAAAACAGCAGCTGTTCAGAGACACAGCTGTCTGATGCTGCCAACCTCATATTTCCTTTCTGAGCTACAGCTTTCACCTCTGCCCATGGGAGCCTGAGACAATTCAGCCCTGACTCTGCCTGCAGGAGATGGCAGCATCTCACCTGAATCCCACATGGTGGGGCTTTGGATGAGCAACGCAGAAATGGAGAGGGGAGAGATGGAAAGCCAGTGTTTGAGATGATTTTTGTTTTGTACTTTCATTGGTTTGTGTAGAATTTTCAATTGCTATCCCCGTTTAATGTTGTTACAACCTGGTAAAATCTTTTTTTAAAAAATTCTAATTATTGAGAGCCAGGGAGACACGGAAGGATACAAATGAACATGCACGTGTTCAGTGGCAACAGAATGAACAGAAGACCTGAGATGGTTTTAGGTATTGTTAAGTAGGAAATGTCTGGAGGAAAATGTCTGGTGTGAAGAGGGGTGGAGGTAGAAGTAGTGGGTCCAAGTGGTGTGGGATGGGAAGAGGTGAGACTGAGTGACCAGGGCTGCATAAAGGAGGAGAGAAACTGAGTACATCACGGTTTGGTGTTGGAGGATTCAGGGTATTGAGACAGCTTTGGTTAATCTTCTGGTGGAATCTCAAATATTCTGATCCCTCTCACAGTGTGGCAGTATCTAAAAGATATGTTACATGAGAAAACACTACAGAGGAAAGTTTCAGACCTCAGGAGAAGTTGAGTAGTCATACACATGTGAGGATCTACTCTTTTTGTTGATCTTTTTTCATGATCAACCTGTCCTGACCCCCAGCATCAGAGAATCAAGCAATGTGAGAATGTTATGCTCAGTCAGTAGAAGGGAAATGTGCCAACTGATATTTATCCTAGTCCACCAAAATCACCAGGAGGGCCATAGCTGTACTAAAAGACAGAATGTGACCCTGGAGACTTGCAGTCAAAGGGCAAACGAGACAAGCTTGTTTATGGTCTCTTTTGCCCTCTGGGGAGAGGTTTCCATGTCTGCAAAGTGATTGTAAAGTGCAATCAGATCTGCCAAGTGATGTATTGCGAGCACTCGTTGGCAGTGGTTACACAGTGAGCCTCAGGATGCCCCAATCCTCTGTGCTGTGTCCTAGGAGGGAGGTGAGACACCACTGGTCTTGACTCACAGAATTTAGGGGAGTAAATTAGTAGGGGATTTAATGAGATTTGCTAGTCTGACCTCGCAGACCATTAAAATACACCCAGCTAGGCTGATGGTGCGGCTGATAATGGGTGTTTGGCATGAGCTTTTCTTCCATATGGTGTTCAGTTGTGGTACGAAGCACTTGAGAGACAAAGGGTCCATCACATGCCGTGACAGATTGTTCTAGCATTCAGTCATTCTTCCTATTAAAAATCTGTGTGTTATTTCCAATTTGAGTTTGTTTGGGTTCAGCTTCCAGAACGTAGCTCTCATGTGTTTCTCTGCTTGATTAAAGAGTACAGCCGGATCTTGTGTTTTCTCCCCTGGAGATGCTTATATATATTAATCAAGTTGACTCTCAGTCTTGTAATAAATTAAAGAGATTAAGCACTTCAGATCTCTCATTGCAAGACATTACCCCTAATTTTAAAACCATTTGAAGTCCTTTTGTTTTGGACTGACCTCTTAAAAATGCCAAATCACAACTATATGTGGTATTACAACAATCATCTTTTCTGTAACACACATTTCATCCTATCTATCTCTGCCTCCACCTCTGAATTTATGCAGATCTCACTAGTGCCTTTTTTGGATGCCTTGACAGTGGAAACTCTTGATGAATGGTGGGTCTGCTCCCACCCTCAGGCTTGGGGTACATTTCAGCCCTCTGCAGGCAGGGCTGGCGCTCCTTGCCCTCAGCAGCTCTTCTTTCCCTCTGACTTTGCTATAGCACACTGACTTTGAGTGGGCTCAGGCACAGTCTCTCACCTGCCAATCTTGATACCATTCCTTTCCTATTTGCCTGCAGATCATTGATAAAAATGTGGGCAGCCATCAGACTCAGTCCTGGGCAGGCAGAACTGCCCCCTTGCTCCCTGCTCGAGGATGGCTTCCTATCGACAGCCCCATCTGAGATCTGTTACTCGGGCAGATTTTAATCCCTTTAAGATGTGCCTTGCTAGTATTGTACAGCACTACCTTTCTTCATCAGAGTGACATGCAAAACTGAGCTAACTGTATTAGAAACCCTGAGTCTGTTACATCCACTCCATCACCTTTATCAAGTGACTTGTAATCCTTTTAAAGAATGAAATGAGGTCTGTTTGACAAGATTTACACAGTGGTGGCTATTAGTACTGTATCTCATGTCAATTTTTTATTAAGTGCATAGGTTGTCAGCTTTATTGCATGTGTGTATGAATGTGTGTGGCTGCCTGTGGTAGTCTCTAGTTAAACATTGCTTTACAACATCTTTTTGTGAGAAAGACTAGTCACCTGTATAAACCACAACATATGATTTTTTTTTAAACTTCTGTAGTTATTTAAGAAAGCTACAGCTGCGAATCACCAATAATTGTATCAGCTTCAAAGTCAGCAGTGTATCCAGCACCACAGTGTGTCCTGCTGTTCCTAACTACCTCTGGAAATGTTCTTCCAATTTTAAAAATGCCCATGGTGGGGCAAGTCATGAAATTTTTTAATGCATTTCACAGTTTTCTTCACAGAAGTATAGATTGCATTCAGTGTCCACAATGTGCTCTGTGTGAGTTGGTGTGCAGCATCCAAACTGATACTTGAAAGGTGTGATAATGAAGTTTGCAGTCAGAGAGGGAGAGGGAATAGCGATGTCCAGTTATGCAGTAGAGATGGTCTCTCTGAAAATTAAGCACCTCTGTCCCATTGTGGGGGCACAGGCACAACCTGCCTGTCTCCAGCAGGGATGAACTCTTGAACGGATGCTGCTTAGATTAAAGAGGGTTTGCCTGGCTTTTGGTCTCCACCTTGGTGGAAAACCAAGCTGTGGGACACTGGGAGAAGGGACCACCTTCATGCTCACCGCACACTGTATTTCTCCCCACTCCCTTCCAGCTGGAATGAGACCAAGTGTTGCATCTGTTCCAATGCTGAAAGTGGTTCGTGTTGCCATTAGCCACGTTCAGCCCCAAATTGAGCCTGGCAAGCAGCTGGCAGGCTCAGAGCCAGTTTGCTTGCAGGGGCATGTGTTTTGATGGGAAATGCTGCTGCCTTTGAAATGCAGTTCTTAGAAGAAGGAAAGAAGGTAATTCCCCACCTAAATAAGATAAAGGCTCATCTCTTTCCTGGAAGGTGAGCAATGGATTATGTGTCCTGTGTGGCAGGTGGCCTGATCTCTTACACCCTTTTATTTCTCTCAAATGGTCAATCTGCAAAGGGTTAAAATATATTAGTTCATTTAAAGTAATAATCTCTGCTCAGCCTCACTGTGATGGAAGAGGAGGCTCTGTGCCCTCAGCATCTTTATTATGGCAGTGAATTGCTCACGGTTCCTGACTCCTTAGTAGAAATTCATGACTCTGGAATGGTTAAGCAGGACCCTCAATTTCTTGCTATTTAGCTCTCTTTAAAAAAAAAAAGTTGAAATTGTTAAAGAATTCAAAGATGTCATGCAAGATCTCACTTTCCTACTTCCCTTTCTGATACCTTCTCTCTGCACCCTTCAAAAGGAAAAAATAAGGCAAGATTTATTATTAAAGCTAAAACAGTGAGTCGGGACATCTTTATGTATTCAAGGTGTACAAAGTGTGGTCGCAGTTCAGACAGACAGGGCAGTGTTCACTGCTTTTGTCCAAGTCTTTGAAAAAGCTGTTCCCCACCCCAGGTGCAGGTGGATCCCAGGGCTTGAGCTGAGGTCACACCTTGTGCCACTGCCTACAGTGAACCACTTGCTCTCACTGAGGGTGGACTTTCTGTCTGTCAGTCTTTCACAGAAATCCATCGGGGCAGGATTTCCTTGTTTATCCCCACCCCAACACCCACCTCTGCCTGGATCGTGCCCACTTTCCTTCTTGGTCCATCACCAGTGAGCAATGGGGTTAGAAATCTGTTGTCTGGAAGGCCACTGATTCAAATTCAGAGTATGCTGATATGACCAAGAAGGAAAAATTACCCTCTGGCAGATCATTCCATCAAAACGGACCTTTTATTTGCTTTCCAGGGCCACCCATCAAGGACAATTGCACAAAGAAATCCCACAGGTACTGGCACAGAAATGGGAGCCTGAACTCTTAGCTGGATTCTGATGGAGATGTGTTACACAGCCATGAGTTTATCAAAGTACTTACAACCAAACAAGTTTTTCTGCAGTTTAGATAAACATTGGCACATCTGTGGAACCACATTTTCTGGGACTTCAGCCGGCGTCACTGTTCTGGGCCAGTTTCACTACTCTGGCTGCCAGTCTGGTCTCATCCTGCAGTTTCTCAGCCTGATGAGTTTATGTCTGTCAAAGCGAGTGTATGAAATAACTGTCACTGTGCAACGTGGCATGTGTGAAACAGAAGAAAATCCCATCGTTTCTTGGGATGTGAGTTGTGTGCATTGCTCTGGATCCTGCTTTGGCTTGACTGGCACAGTTAAGTTAAAAAATTTGCCAGCATCTTAGGAAGTACTGTGTGCTGCAGAAAGTGCTCATTTGTTTTCCATTCAGGATGCTCAGTCTCAAAGAGGACTGAGGGAAAGTGGGATGGCCTGCCATTAAATGAGTGTCCAGGCAGGAGCTGTGATTTGTGGCACAGGCATGGGGCCCTGTGGGCATACAGGACTTCAGCTGCTGTCCAGGTTTCTTCTTTATAATGGGAGTAATATTCCCTTAGCAGACAGAGATGTGACTGGGGGGACAAAGATCATACAGCTGTTTGGAGGAAATAATTTTAGAGACATCAGTAAAAAAAGGCACTTGGTGAATATACCTGCTAATTATATTTCCCTTAATTACACAGATTTTGAATACTGTCTTTGCTGTACTGACAACCAGTGGTTATTTTCTCAGCATGTTAATGTCACCCTAATCAAAGATCCTCAGCTTCTAGTCCCAGACCTGTGCGTGACCTTTTCCAAGACACATGGGCTATCAGGCAAGATGTTTGAGGCTTTGTAGGAAGTTCATGTGAGGAGAAGCACAGAGGATTAGGTCTGCTGCACTCAGCCAAGGTTTGTGGAGTTGTATTATGGTCAGTCTGCTGCTGTACACCCTTCTTAGCTTAGGTGGGTGAGACAAGTCTGTTCTGGCTCTCAAGTACTGCTGGTTTTAATTGAGTTCAGGGTGTAACAGTTGGGTGAGCAAGGGTGAGAGAACTCTATTATAAATCCTCATTTTCACAAATTGCTTTTGGACACAATCTGTCAGTAAGAGATTTTGTTTCTAAAAATCTTTTTTTGCCAGTGGAGACAAGCTGCAAATCAGGAGCTGTCATTGGGATTTGGTTTCAGTGCTGTCACATCAGTGAAAAACCAGGTGAATATCCCAATTTTGCAGCTGATGTTGGTAGTTCAGCTGTTGTGTTCTCGGGACTGGGACATTCTGTTTGCTTTCCTTTAGTCGCGGTTCAATCTTAATTAATTAAGTGGCAAAAAAATTAATGGAAATGAATAAGGATTGATGAGTCCATTCCTGTGTTGTAAATGACTGTCTCCCCAGCTTTCTCCTGTGCCTCTGGTGAGTACCTGGAGATGAAGAACCAGGTGTGCAGCAAATGTGCAGAGGGGACCTACTCGCTGGGCAGTGGCATCAAGTTTGACGAGTGGGATGAGCTGCCGGCAGGATTCTCCAATGTGGCGACTTTCATGGACACGGCGGTGGGCTCATCTGAGAGTAAAACCGAAAGCTGCAGCAAGTAAGAAGTTCTGTGTGCACCTGGGTTACACCGCTGTGGGTAAACCTGAGAGCTCAGCAGCACAGAGCTGCCTCAGGACTCCTCCGAGCTCTGCAGAGGGCAGCCAGCCCTGCTAATGGCAAACTAGTGGCTGGGAGGTGATGTCTGTAGCCGTCTCTTTGCTGTTGACATGGTCTCCTTTGGCTCATCAGCAGCTTGTGAGTTTAAGACCAGCCTGGAGCTGCTCTTATTTGTAACTGGAAAGCTCCAGGGTCATGGTATGGTAAATGTGGCTAAAAGGTCCTTTTATAGCCGATTTAGAGACCTGTGGTTCTTGCAGAAGGCTGTTTCTCAGTGTAATTGAAGGCATATTGAACCTGTGGATAATAAACCTTTCTTATGTAGGCTGAGCCCTTTATCCTTTCCCATACACAGTTTTAATGAAAAGTATTATATTATTCATGTAGCATATAAAAATAGACCTAAAATAAAATAATTATATCTACTAATCTGAAAAACAAATAGAAAATCTCTAATAAACTAAAAAATTCACCGCAGTTAGCTGTTGCATGATTCTGGGGTCTCTATTATGTAGCATGTTTTTGTATAGCAGTGTAAGAAGTCTCCTCAGTGTCTGTGATCTCAGTTGAGGCTTGTTTTGTTTATGTTCATCAGCTCTTCATGGACGCCTCGAGGGAATTACATAGAGTCAAACAGGGATGATTGTACAGTTTCTCTCATCTATGCTGTGCACCTGAAGAAATCTGGCTCTGTCTTCTTTGAATACCAGTACATTGACAACAACATCTTCTTTGAATTTTTTGTAAGGCCTTTTATATGGTGAATCCAACCTTATATTGTAAGAATTCAACCCAGATAAAGATCATTAGAAGCAGCTTTTCCCCCTTTTAAGTTCCCTGTATACCCATAGCTTGTTATTGCTGAACAAGATTTAAAAAAATATGCTTCTCTTTCTGTCACTTCTACTGTCTTGTGGCATTTATTTCATCTTCAAAACTCAGTCTGAAATGATCCTGTCTGCCATGCACTGGGATTTTTCCATTAGGGGTCATGACTGCCCCAGTTAGTCCAGCCTTTTGCAAGACAATTACTGGTAAAAGATGCTTTCATTTGGGGATGTTTGACTTGAGATGTCTTTGAAGGGTCTTGACATTGAAAAAGACTTCTTCCAAGGCAGTAGTATGTGGAAACCTTTAGTTTTAGGTCAATTTGTGTCCTAGTAATTTAGTAATTAAGATGAAAGGCAGGAGAAATTCAGGTGACTTTCAGTAGGAATTAGGCTCTGAGGAAGTGTCTGCACTGTGAAATGGAGGGGCTGGGGATCATTAGCTCTGAAATGGGAACAGCCTGGCTGGGCTTGCACCACGCTGTACCCGAAAAGCTGAAACAGTCTGGGCAGCAGTGACCAGAATGGGGAAGACAACCATGCTCTGCCCCCCCAGAGGGACTGGTTGGTGTCCAGTGAGCTGGAGGGCTCCCAGCACCAGGATTTGCAGTGGGTTTAGATGCCCCATGTTACTGAGGTGCTTCCACTGACACCTGTCTCACTGTCCTTGCCATGCTGTACCTGCCATTTGGGACAGAAAAAATTGTGATGGGAGGGGGACTCAGAGAGGCAGATGACTGGAAATTTTCAGTCTCCTCTGTTACTGTGCCTGTGTCTGTCTGACAAGCTCTGTTTTTCATCTGAAAAACACAGCTCATGGCACCTCACAGGAGCGAGAGATCTTAGCTGGTGTTGGTTAATATTTCTTGAAGTTTGGGCAAGTATCCTTATCCTTAGTAGAGCTGGGAAAGGAAGATAAGAATTACCTGTTGAAGGCACCTTCATGCTGCTCCATCAGTGTGATAAATTGCTATTGCTCTTTGGTAACAGACCATGCAGGCAATGTTATTTAGCCATTTCTGTTTTGTATTAGACTACCCTGCCTTCTTCATGGGAAGAAAGCAGCAAATATGCTTTCTGCTGTCAGGTGAATGTGCCAGGATTATGAATCCAGTTGCTCGACTGACTGGCAGATCTGCTCCTGCAATGGAGCAAATATATTGTTTGTCTGAGCACTGGCTTTGAAAATGGCTTCTTGATTATGGCTTTTATCCATATCCCACTCACTTGCCTTCTCTGAATTTATCATTCCCTCTTCAAGAAGCAGTGAGTGGTGCAGTCCTTTATAGAAATGTCCATAAATTCCTAGTCAGCCTCGGTATTTCAGGGAAACCATATTTAATGCTCATGTAAAAGGCATTTTTTTTTTCTCCAGCATGCCTTTGTGCTTAAATATATTTAACAATGACACTTTAACTCTGGACAGTGGCATCTCAGTGGCACTGCAGGTTACTGGGAAATGGTGAGGTGTTTGATCTGCCCTTCCTCAGCTCTGTTTACATATTGAAGCCCTTTGCACCTGATGAGAAAAGACTTTCTATTTTTACCTCCTTTCTGCAGATGGGAACCAAGACACAAAGATCCTGTAGCTCAGGTTGCACTAGATAATTAGGGATCTACCTTCTACACATGTGCTTCTTCTCACCTCTTTCCCTCAGTGCTCTTGGTCTAGGTGGGAATTGGTGTACAGGTGCTTTGTACACAACTTATTTCAGACTTGACATGGAGCAGCTTTGAGGAGGATCCTTGACTCCAGGTCAAGTGTCTGAAAGTGTTGAAGTGGCCTTTCTCCCTGGTGCAATGAAAGCTGAGTATGTGATCGCATGCCTCAAAGGGACTTGGTACCTTTTCATCTGAGGAGACAGTTTAGAGAGAAAGAAATGCCCCAAGCCCTGCTGTAAGGAAACACTTCAGTTTTTCTGGACCTGGGCAAGGGACAGCAACCTCACACTTCTGCCAGGACAGACTCTCCATGGCAGCTGCCTGTCCCTTGGTAATGTTCCTCTTATCCCTAGATTGGGTGGCAGCACGGCAAAGACAAAGCAGGTGTTGGCTGTAGAGAAAACACTGTCTTCCAGCTTTGGCCTATCCAATCCTACCTCCCCCACGACTTAGAAGCCTCTGGATTTTAGAGAATTAAGTCTTGATGGGCTCAGGAGAAGGAGGAAGCAGCAAGACAAGATTCTCAGCATCCTTGTCTGACCATATAGTTCGAGGATGAGTCTGAGATCTCATCCTGCTTTTTTTTTTGCCATCTCTGCCAGAGGGGGTCATTGGAGACACTCTTAAGTTCTAGTGGATTTTGAAAATTGGGGGTTTATTTTTGCCACAAGTAAGGCAGCTGTTTGTATGTAGACAAGAGGAACAGAGCTGAATCTTATAATTCCCAGAAATCATTATGCTGAAGGAGAGATGCACCTGATTGTAGTCCCTGATCTTGTGTTTTTATTAACAGATACAAAATGACCAGTGCAAAGAAATGGAATCCACAGCAGACAAATGGGTGAAGCTCACAGACAATGGAGAATGGGGCTCTCACTCTGTAAGTGTATGAAAAATTCCTTCGTGAGGCTTTTTGCCATTTATAAATGTCTGTGATTTCCTCTGTCCATACACCAAACATGGACCAGTTCCTGTGAATGCATTTGAAGAAACAAAGCTTTCCTAGTATTGAGGGGAGAAGTCGTGAAGATCCCTAAGGGGCTGATTCCGAAGGAAATGATATAGATGGAAGACTGTATTGATTTCCCTGGGCTTTGAATCAAGTGTTTTATGAGGTTAAATAGATTTATGCAAATCTGCATGCCACAATCACTTTGCATGATTGTAATTGAAATCTTGTACAGCAGCTGTTTGCTCAAGAGAACACAAGATTATTCCCTGTGTCTTGGCAGAGCAGTGGCAGTGGCTTGTGTCTGCGGAGACAAGCAGGACAGGCATTTTATTCTCGGGGTGTGCAGAAGAGCTGGACTGCACCCAGGACTGCAAACACGGGGGCTGGTTTTAAAAACAAGCTGGCAGCACCAGGGTGGCCCTGCAGCACAGATATGATCCTGTGTGTGTCGGGGTAGGAGCCTGTGAGCCTGAGGCTGAGTTTGCTCTCTGAGCAGACCATGTGTACACCAACCACTATACCATCATACCCTTGTCCCCAGAGCTGTTATCAGCAAAGATGCAGCGTAGGTGACATTATGCCAGAAGAAAAAGGCTTTTTTGGGCATAGGCAGCAGCATAGTCTCTGTTTTCCGTGGTCTGCTTATCCTCCTGGAGGAGAAATTCCTGAGCCAGCTCCGGTTGGCAGTGCCTGTTAGCTCAGGTGCAGGATGAGTGCAAGCTCCATCGGGAGGCTGGAAAGTTGGGTGGGGAGGGGTAAGCCACATGATCGAAGGCCAGGGCATTTAACTGAGTGAGCTGAGGAATGTGGGCAGAATGCATGGGAGATGGTGCCATCTGAGCTCATCATCTGCGCTGTGCAGGTGTTGTCACTGGCTGTGAAAGTTGTTGGGATGGCTGGCTGAGATGTAGACACGCGAGCTAGGTGAGATGATGATTCTGGCTGTCCTGAAGGGTTTTTTCTGCTCTGCAAATCCTGTCAAGGTGTCTTCTGTGAGCACAATTTTCCGGTTGCTGCAGTCTGCTCTCAGCGTGTGAGTCCTGCTGCCCTGGAGCTAGTGTTGGGTAGCTCACCTCACACAATGCATTGCCTGTGTCAGTATGGCCCCAGTTCTGCTGTTACATGTGGAAACCCAGCTCTCCTCTTCCCCTGTGGGTAGGAGCTGTTTGGGTGTGGGAGATCCTATATGTTGTATTTCAGCTTTGCTAAATTTTTGAACTCTTTATCCTGGGTGAAGAAAAACTGTGGTCCTGCCGGGCCTGTATGACACTGCTGTAAATCACATTATCCTGGACCTTCATGCCGGTAGAGTTTATCCCTGTCCTTGTGTGAAAGTACAGCACTTTCAGGCCATTATCACTGTGTTGGCTGTGAACATCTTGCACTGGGCTGGCAGATGTGGAACAGCTCTGCAGGCCAGGCTTGGTGAACCTGCTGCTTTTAGTGATGGCTGACACTGTGCCTACACAAGTGAGTTGAAGGCAGAAGGCACCAAAACTGCTGCTGGAAGAGCTGTCCTGCCTTCCTACTGCCCATTAACCTCAGCCACGATGCCACCAACCCACCACCCTTGCACAGGGGCTGTGCAGCCCCTCGCTGAACCCTGCCATGAAAACGAGTGGGTCAAGGCAGTCAGAAACCAGGTTGTTTGCTCTGTCTCATCTGCTGTTTGTGGTCAGAAGTGAGCAGGAGGGATGAGACTGCTGCTGGGGACAGCCATGGTTTGTGCCTGGCTTACTGTAGTGTTATATGTAGGCAGAGCTTGATTTAATTTTAAAACTATAAACAAAACTCACTTGTGAAATGGATTTTCGAGCTCCGGGTCATGTTGAGTTTCTTTATGAAAGTGTATCTCAAGGCTTTAAAAACAACCTGATTGACTGTATCTGAGCATAAAGCTAGAGATAAAAGCTCTTTAGTGCCAGGGATAGTTGGATAAAGGCAGGAACATCTTTTTCCTAATTCTGCTTACAACAAGGTCAGAAACAGCTCTTGGTGTTTTTCCAGCAGGGGCATTGAGAAACTTTTTTATAAAGAACACTTTGGCACTCCTCAGACATGTCTGTAATGCATCTATCTAGCTGTTTCCCCATTACCTTTTGACCCACTAAAAAGCTGCTAGGATGCAAGAAATTGGAATAATGGAAGTAGGAAATAAAACAGTGAGTGTCTTGGTGAGGGGATGTCTGCTAACTCTTGTGTTGTTGCAGGTAACTCTGAAATCAGGTAGCAATATATTATACTGGAGAACAACAGGGATTCTTATGGGCTCCAAAGTAGTAAAACCAGTTCTGGTGAAGAACATCACTATTGAAGGTAAGTAGTATTTGTCTTTGAGGCTTTATCTCACTCTTTCCTCTCAGTGTTTGCCAAGTGCTATTTCTGCTGCTGTGCCTACAGCACTGAAGTGGCTTTTTTTAGCCCCTTGCCGCCTGTCTCCTCCTCTGAAGCGTAGAAACTGAACAGCAAAACTTCAGTCAGGAAGAGGTTGAAAAATTCGTTTATCTGGTAAATGTTGCCGTCTGCTGGAGAAGACTGGCTTAGCAAATAGAGAGAAAAAGGAATAAACAGGTTTTCTTTTATTTAGTGTAAGAAGACCGTTATTGGTAAGCCTCTCAAACAGTAATAAATGGATATATATCATAACAGTGACAGTTAAATTAATATTTAAATGACCTGTTTAATCTGGGATTGCTCTTTTGGTCCTGTTCTAAGTGTAATAAAACTTGGAGTGCCATAAAAGGTTCTTAGATGGGTTAGACTCACATTGAGGTGTGAAGATTAAAGACCTAAACTATGAGTCAGCAAAGCCAAAGTGTCTAAAGTGAGTGGTGAAACTGAGTGTGATTTTCACACTGTTTTATGCAGCTGACTTGCTCTCAGCCATAGGCCCAGGTAGGCAGCAGTTATGGATGTATCTCTTTCAGTGCTTTACCTGGAATTTTTCTTACAGGAGTTGCCTACACGTCTGAATGCTTCGCATGCAAGCCTGGTACCTTCAGTGACAAACCAGGGGCGTCTGGCTGCCAGGTGTGCCCACGAGACACTTACTCTGAGAAAGGGGCCAAAGAGTGCACCAAGTGCAAAGAAGAAATATATTATGCAGGTACATAACCCAAATGGCTTAAGCAAACCAGGAAGGTCTGAGTGTGTGCAGTCATTGCCTGTCTCAGGTGTCAGAATGGCTATATCCAGCAATGACAGTCTCCAGTTGATATGTAAAGGGGAAATGAACGACTTCCCAAAATATGCGGAGGGAACATAGATACATAACTGGCCACAGTCAAACGTTGTTAGGGTCATCCGTGTTCCTTTGAAGGGATGGAGACCTTTATGAGCTGGAAGGGAATATTCTCCTGAAGGATTGAACAGTCGTGCTGTGCCCTCTCGTGGTAGTTTGTGTTACAGGTTGGCGATGACACAAATTTGGTTCATCACTGTCTTCAGCCTAAACACCTTTTGAGGACTGTCCTTTCCAAACACTCTCTCCTGTCTTTCCCCAGCCTCCTGTGTGGCTGGAAAATGTGGTGATCTAGTTGCACACCCTAGTCCCAAAGTCCCCTGCATTCCCAGCTGCGATTCGGTGATCATCAAATAACATGGTTTTAATCTATTCTGCATAGCCAAAAGGTCTTCAGATTTCTTCCCTGTAATAGTTTTAAGAAAGTTCTTGAGGAATCAGTTACTCACCATAGAACCTGCTATATTTGTGGCAAATACTTGGAGACCTGTGCTTGTGCTCACAGTGGGGATGAAAATATTTCAGAAGGATGTGGAAAGAGGCAAACCTGGGCAGTGTTGTAAGGAAATTTCTGCAGGGTTAGAGTGGTTTTGTTCCTTATCAAGTGAGAACATATTCCCAAGCTTGTTAAGCCATATAAATTTCTGCTTGAAGGTGAAGAAGTGGGGTGAGGATTTGGGTGAATCAGAGAGTGGTTTGGGTTGGAAACGACCTTAGAGATCATCTTCTTCGAACCCCTGTGCCATGGGCAGGGACTCTTCCAAAAGAGCAGTTTGCTCAAAGGCTCATCCAGCCAGGTGTTGATTGTTTCCAGGGATGGGATACTCACAACTTTTCTGGGTGATCTGTTCCAGTGCCCTTCATAGTAAAAAACTTCTTCCTAATAATCCTCCCTCGGGTATATTGAATCAATGAATTCAGTGTGACATTTTGAGCATAGCTAGCATTTTCCCTGTTCCCCCACTTCAGGACAGGGGAAGGTTCATGCAGGCTCCGTTAAGAGTTTGATTTTTTCATTCTCATTTCCCGTTTTTCTGCTGACTCATTTTAACCTCCAGATTTTAAGCTTGTTATGTTTGTTTCCAGGGACCATTTGATAGTTTAAAATCCTGTTTCTCACCTTTCCTTTTTAGAAGAGGGATCCGGTGCGTGTATAGAGCGACCTCCATGCACAAACAAAGACTTTTTCCAGATCCATACCCCGTGTGATAAGGAGGGAAAAGTAAGTAGAAGGCATGATACTATTTTTAAGCTCATTGACTTTACTGCTATCTCTGCATCTGAAAACAAGGTAGTTTTTTTAGGAATCCCTTTCCCAATTACTTTCTCAATTTTGCTTCCAGCATTGTATTTCTCTGAGGCTTTGAGCTTGTCCTTTGCCTGCCCTCTCTGCAGCCTTTATCCCTCTGTAAGAACCTGCCAGATTCAGATGGGTCTGCTTATGGGATGTGTTGTTGTGAGATGATAAGCTCCTTGCACCCGTGATGGGTCTGACAGGGTCACTGGTCCTACTTCCATTCTTCCATGCTGGGTGGAGCACAAGGTGAAGTACTGTCCCAGCATAAACCCAGCTCTTGAGGTGTTAATAATCTTTCCTGACAGACTTTGGGCTTGTGATAACTGTCCCAGCAGTGCCCAGGCATAATTCAGGCGATACCATGGCATACGAGCATTGGGTATGACCATTCCTGTTTCAAGTGTTTTGCTGCATAGGTATGATGTGTGTCATGTCCCTTTGTTTAAGCATCAAAGAAGAGCCTGTGGTCTGTTAAAATAATGATCTATACATAGCCTGGAGTGCTCATGTGCAGCAGCTCAGCTGCTGGTGGTGTGACTGTCCCATGGGATGCCTCAAATCACCTGGGCTCTCAGGAGATTGTTTTGCTCTCAGACCTTCGATCCATTGGGTCTCTCTTAGAGGCACCTGCTGGTGGAGCAGCCTGGCTTTGTCCTAGCAGTCAAGTGAGATTTTTGGAGGAATCTGGGGAAGAAACTCCTGTTTACTGCTATAGGAAGCCCACAAAGGTGTGGACACATGGTCAGGCCTGTTTTGTCTCTTTCCCATCTCTCTTAGATCCAGGTGGGATTGCAAGTAGTCAAATTCCCTAACACCTGTATGTTACTGGCCTAATATTTGCTGGCAGGATGGAATATTTTGGAGTCTCCTGATCAGCGAGTTCCAAAATACAGCCGAGAGCTCGTATGCTTTAATAACGAAGCATCAGTGAGTTTATCCCCAGAGCTGGCAGGCTCTGCAACATGGTCTTCACTCACTGATTCCTGCTCTGTTAACTGTCTCTAATGACTCAAGAAATTAGCAGCAGTGTTCACAGCTACACCCCCAGGTGCAGCTTCAATAGCAGCCTCCTGCAGATTGTCCTGTCACTGCTCTGTGTGATCTGAGTCTCCCTGGCACTGAGCAGGTTCCTGTTACTGACCCTTTTCCTGTCTTCTCACTGGCCTTTCCCTTCACTGGGCATCACTGGAATGCAAAGAGGGTCTTTCTGCAGACACCCTTCATTGTCCAGGTGCAGTGGTGGCAGCAGCAGGTGTCCCAGGCACACGGAGACTGGCAGAGTGTTCAGGATGGCTTTCACTGCTCTGCATCTCTGGAGATGGGCTCAGGTTTGCTGTTCTCCCCATGTGCTGCAGCTCAGTGAGAGGGCCTGACTCTGCAGGGCATCTTCAGGAGAGCAGTGGCTGGAAAGGACCAGCCTATCGATCCATGATTACTAAAATAAACCAGGTTTTCACTGAACAACAGATGATTGTCTCCCTTCTGCTGTCCCCCTCCATGTGTAGAAGGGGTCTCAAGAGAATTAGGCACTTGACTCCTTTTGACTTTCCATCTCTGTGCTACTTTAAAAATCCCAGGTTGAGTGCTTCAGCCCCGATCTCAGAGCCCCTCAGCACACGGCCATGGGCACCCTCTGACCCTCCTCTCCCTGCTCACATGCAGTAGGGTTCCTGTGGTGTGCAGAGTGTCTGGGCTCTGGGCAGCCACACAGGTGCCTTGCCAGCTCCTGAACCTTTTTATTTTAAATTCTGTGCACCCTGATGCTGCTGAAGCATTTCTAGGGCAATATTCCAGAAAATCCTCCCAAGTGTTCAGCAGCAGCAAGGGAAGGCTGATCCATAGGAAGAGGTGCCACTCGGGCAGCAGGAGCAGTCCCTCAGTGCCTCAGCAAAGCGGGCAAAGCAGACCCAGTGCCACCAGATTCCACCAAGGTGGCCGGACAGGTCCATGGAGACGAGGCATGGCCAGGGTCAGGCTGGAGCATTGTTCCCATGGGTCAGCCAGGGAACATGGCCTGGCACAGGCATGGCTGCAACAAAGTGCAGGCTGGGATGGAGGCTAAGAGCCTCAGTTTAGTTGGAGCTCCTGAGCCTCAGCTGAGGCTTCTTCCAAATTATTTTTTTGAACAGTTTCAGAAGGGATCAATACTTCTTCAAGTGCTCTGTGTTAGTGGAGTGTAACTCTGAGTGCAAGCAGCTCAACGCCCTTAGCGACAGGGGGTGTGGGTCAAATTCATAAGGTGAAATCTCCCTAATCTGAGCCTCCAGCCTCAAGGATCCCTGATTGTTGGCACCAAAGGGTGGAAATACTCAGAGTGGGAGCTCTGGACAGGTTAAACTCTTGCCAGCTGGGTTTCTCAGCTATGGAACTCAGCTAAGCTTCATCTTGAGATACAAAACCCTTTCAGAGATAGACCCAAAGTCAGAGGAAATTTGAGACCTGGCTTCATGGGTGATGCATCTCACCCAAGCCTTCTCCTGAGGACAGAAACTTTTGTCCTCAAAGGGAGGTGATGATGGAGAGGCAATACTGTTGTGTATGGTAACACCATGGACTGACTCATGTTAGTGTTCATAAACTGCTCTTTACGTGATGCGGAGGAACTGGAGAGAAGTTGGGAGAGATCCTGCATGGTTTTGGCATTCTCTCAAAATGGCTGGTGAGAAATGGCTGGATACAAACTGAGGACTTTTCAAAGAACAGGCCAGTATGAATTAAAAATGCAGAACTCGTGGTGCTCTCTGCTAACAGATGCTTTCCCAATAAAGGACTTTTCTAATGCAGAAGTTATATTTTTTTGTTACTGTGGTTAAAATGCAGAGATTGCTTATCCAGTTAGAGTTATTTATCTGACCTTTCTCAAAACCATTTGCATGGAGAAGTTTACTAATTAAATAGGAATGAACAATAGTGATTGTTTTAAGCTTTTAATTTTTGTTTTGTTCCTAAAGTCTCATACCTTGGAATCTCCTGTGAACTCAATCACTTCTGTTGCCCTTTCCCACCCTTTCCTTTATTATTGTGAGTGTGCAAGGTCAGATGATGGGAATTCCCTAATTTAGTTTAAAATTACAATTACAAAATTTCTGAAACTTCATAGTACACCGTTGTGAGCTCAGTGTCTTCTCCTTGCAGACTCAGATCATGTACAAGTGGATTGAACCCAAGATCTGCAGAGAGGATCTCCCCGAGGCATTGACGCTACCTCCTTCTGGAGAGAGGCAGGACTGTCCACCCTGCAACCCTGGCTTTTACAACAATGCCTCATCTTCCTGCACCCCTTGCCCACCAGGCACATTTTCGGATGGGACACAGGGTAGGAGACTGCAAAAAGATTTCATGTGTCTCCAAAAGCAGTCCTCTGCTTGCATGCAACTTAGTTTAGTGGCACATCATCATAAGCCAGAGTTCATTTTGTGTAAAATACTTGTTAAATAACATTGGAGAGCAGGAGTCGGATATCTGTCTTCTCTCCTAAGTCCTTTCTTATCGGGGATTGCTGCTCTAAGTTGACCTGCTGTGTTCTGGATGCATTTCTTGGCTGATATAAACATCCTGAGAGTTATTTTAAGGAATTCTGAGAAGGGAATCAGAACTTTCACAGTCAGTAGTTCCTCCTCACCCATTCTCCTGTCCATGCCAAATTCTTTCCTGCAAAAACCTCATTTTAAGCCCAGTCAGATAAATACCCTGCCAGCATTGTCTGGCCTAAATTCTGGCTTCTTGATTCTGAGATGCACTGGCCCGGTGACCCCCACAGCATTTTTTGGGAACTTCTGTTCATCAAACCTTCAGCTGAATCCATTAAAAAGTAAGTGTGACTTGGGGGACCAGTTGCAGATTCCTTACCATGCGGGTATGATCTACAATTTATAAAATGGTTGTCTCATTTCCATTCTCCTTGTCCTGGTAAGTCTTTGACTGTTAAACTACAAAGAAAAAAATTGCTTTCTTTGCTTACTACTTGCACCAGAGAGTAAAAAAGCAGCATCTATGCTCTTTAAAACACTCTTTGAGATGTGCTTTGGCAGTGTGGATATCCTTTTCTGTCCTCTCATCCTTAGAGTGCAAAGCCTGCCCTGCTGGGACTGAACCAGCTCTTGGGTTTGAGTACAAGTGGTGGAACATCCTGCCAGGAAACATGAAGACATCTTGCTTTAATGTTGGCAACTCGAAGTGTGATGGGATGAATGGTGAGCCAAACTCCTGTGTCATGTGCCTGTCTCTGCACGGATCCCTGCTGTAAAGGAGCACCCATCAAAATGAGCATTTTTGGCTGCATGGCACACAGCACAGCTTCCTCCCTTTCCTTTAGTTGCACCAGGCTTGAAGCTGCCCGTGGGAAGCAATGTCAGAAAGAAATAAAAAATCTGTTTTACACCAGAAGAGGGCAGGAGCTGCAGCCTGTGTGAAATCTCAGCAAAGACCTGTCCCACCTCTGCCTTTAATGCATCTTCAGATGCATTTGTATCTCCGTTGAAAAGAGCACCATTTTGTCTTCCTAGTTTATCTCATTTTCTGTTTTGTGATAACTATGCCCATCGAGGTCACACACAATTCTTTTGGAAAATTTAATTACAGTCTGTGATTTTATTCATTTTGCACTCAGAGCTTTCTCTCTGTACATGTGCTAAAATTGCAGCAGAGAGCAGTCACAGCTCACTGGTGAAAGTGATCCTGTTTGGGAGTTCTCCAGCCTTCTCTGACAGATTTTCCTCAGTCTGATTCACCCTGTCAGACTGGTGTAACTCAAGCTTTGAATTATGTGTGTTGAGAAGAGGGGAACTGAAGTATGTGCTTAAAATTTAACACGGAGATTCACTGATTCATCTGTTTAAAGCCTGAAAGATATCAGATGGATCATCCCCCTTGAGCTGCCCAGCACAGGTCAGGGAATTCCAATTGCTTTGCTGATTTCAAAGGTGACAATTGTCTGTAAAATCAGCAGTTCATACAATTGTTAAAATTCTTCATTCAAAAGCATTATGGTACTGCTCTGTAGTTTATATCAAGTGTCATTAAAATACACTGAAATACTGAATTGTTTAAAAATTAAGGTAACATAGATTTCTTTTGCTACCTGTTTATGGAAACTTTTTCCTTTTTCTGTCCTGTGAAGGTTGGGAGGTGGCTGGTGATCACATCCAGAGTGGGGCCGGAGGCTCTGACAATGACTATCTTATCTTGAACCTGCACATCCCAGGATTTAAGTAAGGAATGGGATTTTTTTTCATCTATTTCTCATTTATTTCTGTCTCTTATACATATTTCACACTATCCCAGAGATGATCTGAGTTCTCCTTTCTGAAGTGGAGTAATGTAATGAGTAAGAGAAAAGAGGAAAACTTGAACTTTATTCCTCTGTCCCCAGTTTGTCCATTGAGGCAGGCAAGTATGTAAGACCTTGGATTTTAACAGTATTTGCCAGTTGGCTGTCTGCAAACTGAGCAAAGATGTTCTTTTCCCTCTGTAAATTATTCCAAAGTAACCAGCTAAAGCTGCCATGGGGTGGATACTGGAGCCTGCCCTAAAAGTGTTTTAGTGAAACCCAAATTCCTTTGCCCTGTGGCTCCGGGCAGCCTGCAGTCTGTGCTTCCCTTGGAGCCAGCAGGGAGATGCAGGCACTGCAGGAGAATGGGATATCCCACCACTCCTGAGCCCTCAGACAGGATGAAATAGCTGCTTGAGCTGCTTGTGTCTCTTTGTTGAAAGAGTGAGCTTAGACTCCTAGCTCAGAGCAGGTGCCAAATACTGAGACAGGTAAGGTATGGAAGATGAACCTCACCCTCCCTTTGCAGTTTTTCAGCTGAGGTGGATGCAAATAAATTGGTGTAAATCACTTGAAGTGTGTAATGCATATTAATAATAAGGTTCCCTACCAATATGGTCAAATTTGGGTGTTCATTATAAGGAGGGAACTGTACCATGAAGAACTTAGACACCTAAAAAGTGTGCCTGCTGCACCTGATACCCAGTGCAGAGCCCCTGTGGAGGCCTGGGCTCCACCGTTCTGCAAGGACAGGTTTTCTGTGACAGGACTTTGATGGCTTCACCATAGAAAAAGGAGTTTGAAGGATGGACTGCTGCCTGCCTGGAGAGCACTGTGTAAATGTTTTGTTCCTTCTCTGTTCAACAGACCTCCGACATCAGTGACAGGAGCAACTGGGTCAGAACTCGGACGGATTACTTTTATTTTTGAGACCATCTGTTCAGCAGATTGTGTGCTGTACTTTATGGCAGTAAGTGAGACCTCTTTCTCCATGACTGAGGACTGAGCCTGGTATTCCACATGTCACTTTAATACCTCTGCACAGGTGTGATTAGTTGCGCTTGGTTAATTATGATTAAGCATGGCATTAGTTTAGTATCTGCAGTGCCCTTGCAGGAAGGATAATGAATGACCTAGTGAAATTCCTCTGTTGTGTGAGTTGTGAAGCTTCCCTGGTTATCTGTTTATTCTAAAAGAAATTGTTGGACACTAAGGAGCCAGTTTTTCCCCTGTTAAACTGTCTGATGAAGTTATCAGTGTCTCCTGGGCTGTTGAGTTAGCATTTAGTAACAGAGTGACAAGTCAAGATGTGGGACAGAGGGATGGGATGAAGACAATTTGTAAATTTAGGCTTGATCCTGTCAATGACCTGGAGGATCAGTAGGGCAGCAGACAGATGTTTGTTTGAAAGTCCATGAGCTGAGGAAGGCAATTGGATCTGTGACAGGTCCCTTGCCCCTTCCATTGAAAGGGGAAGTTAGTCCTTTTTTGGATTTAGTGTTTCTTTAAAGGAACCTGCTTTTAATTTAAAGAGAATTGAGTGGAAATTAGGTGGCAGTTAGAAGAGTCTGAAAATTTGTCAGTTGTGCAAAACAGAATAAGTATGTTTGCTTTATTAAATGTTAAATGCAATTGTGGAGTTATTTTTATATACTAATCTCTATATCATAAAGCACTGGTGCTTAGTGTAGTATGACGACAGGTTTTGTTGTTTTGTTTTTTGTTTTTTAATTATAACCATTTTGTAGGATGTTAACCGAAAAAATACCAATGTGGTGGAATCATGGGAAAGAAGTAAAGAAAGACAATCCTACACTCACATCATCTCCAAAAATGCTTCCTTCACATTCACCTGGGCCTTTCAGAGAATAAACGAGGGCCAAGATGTAAGTACTTCTTTATGTATGGGGCTTTACAACACAGCATTCCTTGGACTCTCACTGCCAGAGCTCTTGCCCTCTGTCGAAGCTCACAGGTTTCTCATAAGGAGCGAGAGGCTTTCGCCTCAAAGCAGCCCCTGGGAGCTGTGGATAAACAATCTGCAAGGAAGGACAGAGCCATGGCTAAGCTGATCCCTGAATGGGTGCACAGAGATGCGGGCAGTGTCCCCGTGCAGCGGGGTGGTGACACCGGCGTGGTTTCCTTGGCTCTCGTTCCAGAGCAGACAGTTCATCAACGACGTGGCCAAGATCTACTCCATCACGGTGACCAACGCTGTGGACGGAGTCGCCTCCTCTTGCCGGGCCTGTGCGCTGGGCTCTGAGCAGTCGGGCTCGTCCTGTGTGCCCTGCCCGCCAGGACACTACATCGAGAAGGAGAGCAGCCAGTGCAAGGAGTGCCCGGCCGACACCTTCCTGTCCATCCACCAGGTCTACGGCAGGGAGGCCTGCATCCCATGTGGGCCTGGCAGCAAGAGCACCAAGGTACTGGAGCTGGGTGTTTCTGGGTGATGGGCACACGGTGTTTGTTGGGCTGGAAGCTCTCGGAGGGCTGCCTTTAGTGCTTTGCTGTGCCTTTAGAGCACTGGGGTAGAGTTATAACCAATGAGCCCATGCTTCCAAAGATGTCACTAGTCTGATTTCTGTTTGTAAATAATAAGGTAAAAGTGACAACATCAGCTCAAGAAAAGGTTCATTTCAAGAAGATGTACTGTGGACAGTACAAGCATATATGTTACTTCCACCGAAACTATCCCAGACACCTGCTCTTTTAAACTGGGGGACTTTCTCAGCTGGATGATGTTTCTGGGCCTCTAGAAACCTGTAACAAGTTCCTCTTATGTGAAACTGTAAGCATAGATAAGCATTTATCATGTTCAAGGAGCTGCACGGGTACTGGAAGAACTGCTCCAGTTTCTTTGTGTTCTGCCTGTCTTTAGCTGAGTTCGTATCCTGTCCTTGTTTCTTCAGCTGTGTTTCCTTTACAAAATGCAAGTGAGACCAAGGCCATCTTTTGGTCTGTTTACAGGGCTTTAAGCTGGAACATTGGGATCCTAAAAGCACATAGAACAAAACAAAGCAAGAAATTGCATTCTCATGGCTAACGCATCAGACAACAGAAAAAACCAGGTTTAGGGAGCATTGCAGTCCTGATATGTGATTGCAAGGGACTGCAGTGGCAATGGGAATTATCCCAAGGGAAAGATCAGTTACAGAAATAGGACAGAGTTCCCCTTCATCCTGAACAAGGAAAGCAGTCCTGACTCACCCTTGCTTTAACCCCTAGGTGAATGGTTTTCTGCTGTTCCATAACTGCTCTTTAATGGATGCCTCTCCTTTGCAGGACCACTCTGCCTGCTTCAGTGACTGCCTGGTGTCCTATGTCAAGGATAACCAGAGCCTGAATTACAATTTTAGCAACCTCAGCCAGGTGGGCTCACTGATGAGCGGACCCAGCTTCACTTCCCGAGGGACCAAGTTCTTCCACTTCTTTAACATCAGCCTGTGTGGGAATGAGGTGAGCTCAGCTGGTGTTGAGGGTTGGGAGGATGAGAGGAATCAATCAAATTTGTTGCCTGTGTTGATGCTCTGGGGTCACACTGAGGTGGGACAAGGATTCCCTTTTAGCTGAGCTGTCACCAATACTGTGCAAACATTTCCCTTTGGATCTTGCTTTGCAGTGCAAGAGGTCTTTTGAGCAGCCAGGTGATTTTCCAGAGCAGAGGTGACAGAGTTTTAGGCCATAAATAGTGCTCAGAACAAAATCCCGATCACATTCCTGCCTTTTCTTTGTTCTTGTGCCTTTAAGTCACTCGAATCAGAACCCTGACCTTTGTGTGCTACTGCCAAGGAGCTCAAGTGGAGGCTCTGATTATTTCAGCTGGCAGCTTCTTTCTGTATGTGTCCCTCATGACTTTACTGGAGATGTTGTATGCAGAGCCCCTGGTCCTTTGGTCACCCTGCTGTCTGCCAGTGGCCAAAATGCCCAGTGCTGACTTTGCAGCCTTGGAAAGCGGTGGAAAAATGTGTTTAGTCTGTGAGTCAAACAGACTCTGCCACAGAGTTAAGATTTCTCAGTCTGGGGCTTGGACTGAACCAGAGCATATTGTCACACACATAAATTGACCTTTCAGAGCAGTACCAGTGTTGTGCATTGTCCCATGAAAGACAGCATGTGTAGTGTACAATAATGTTCAGCCCTGTAAGGTTCTGAAGTCTTTTTCCCATGTACCAAAGGATTTGCATGAGTTGGGACAAATGAGTAGTCATATTTTTTTACAGCATTTTATTGTTTAACTACCACTTGGATTAGAGCTGCTGACAACCAGATCCACAGAGGTCCAGACATGCTCACTCCCATGTGGATCTGGTCTTCACTTTCCAAACTACTACAATGGTACTACAGTACAACCAACTGTATGATCAGGTGGTGAGTGCTTGACATTCTGTCAGGAAGATGAATCTGGTGATTTGTCTTTCATTGCTGTTGCTCTGATTCTGGCACTGATGTTGACTTGTGACATTAAAGCAGCCTTGAAGGCTGTACATCTGTTTCGAAATGTCATGTATTATTTGTTCTTTGAAAATATTTTGTCCGGATTAAACCCCAAATAAAGTGGTATTCTGCAGTATATTATTTAAAGGCAAGGGAAATAGGGTTTTCCTTTGCAAGCCTTTTTACTATGCTCAGCAAGTAAACACTGTGCTGTCAAGATAAACAAAGAGGAGTGCTCCACAGCAGAGATTTCTGATAAGACACCTGCCAGAGGTGACATTGTATTTCTGAGTCTGTACAAGGCTTTAATCGGAGCCTTGACAATGGCACAGTTTGTTGTGGTTTGTCCCTCTTATGACAGACACAGAGAGACATCAAGTTGTTACAAGGCCAAGTAATGAATCTCATCCAGTTTGCAATCAAGGAATTTGCAATCTCTCCCTTCCCAAACTTTTTCACTTCTTATCAATAACCAGTGGCTTCTCCCTTTTTTCCTGATTGTCTGCAGGGGAAGAAGATGGCAATTTGCACTGACAATATCACAGATGTTACTCTGAAGGACATGGTTGCAGAATCAGAAGATTTTTCCAATTTTGTGGGAGCTTTTGTCTGTCAGTCCACCATCATCCCGTCAGACAGCAAGGGTTTCCGAACAGCCCTGGCTCTGCAGTCCAACAGCCTTGCTGACAGATTCTTAGGTACGTGGTTTGTCTTCTGCTTGTTGTTATCGTGGATGTGCTGTCATGTTTTTGGGGCCGCAGAGTAAACCCTTCTTGGCTCAGCAGCAGCATTTCAGCACAAAAATTTGGAGCGTCATTAAGGAGCGCTGGTTTTCTTTTATGTTCTGTTCTCGCCTCACTCAGGGCAAGACCACTGACTCTGGGAGTTCTGTCAGTCCAAGTGTTTCTGCCCATGCCAAGATCCCACTTGGGCAATTTCAGGGGAAGAAACTGGTGTGGGGACATAATTAGACAAGGAATCAGGAGGCTTAGGGCAGCACGTGTCCATGCACATCATTAATCCTTGCATTGGTCCAGCTCCCAAGTTCTCAGATTCTGAGGCCAGATTAGACAATGAAGTAGTTTAGTCTGCCCACCTATCCATTACAGGCACTGAGTGTTTGTACTTTCTCCGTGGCACTGAGCCCAGAAACTCATGTTTGACAAAAGCACATCTTTGGGAGAGCATTCAACCTGGACTTTTAAGACTGCTGGAAATAAAAGCTTTGCCACAGTCACTGGTATTTTTTTTCCACTGGTCAAACACCATCTCTGTGTTTGGTTTTAAAGCAGTTTTTTCCTATTTGAGTTTCCCTGACTTCAGTTTTCAGCTCTTGCTTTTTGTTAGTCTTTCTCCATATCACACCCACATTTTCCTTCTTGAAGAAATACTCTGTGTGCTGGAATCATCACACTCTTCCCAGTCTGCTTCTGATAAACTAACAAAGTAGGGCAAGTTCTTCTTAGTATCTTGCTACCATGTATTTATCTTGAGCATCCGAATAATTTTTGAGGCTCTTTCTACAGCTTCTGTAACTTTTCATATTTTCTTAAAGCATAGAATGGAGTAGTATTCCAGTATTTGATTTGCTATAATGGCAATAAAAATCACTTCCTTATTTGGAATCCCTGCGCCCTTCTTTCTACAAACTCATGAGATTTCGTGTCAGCTTCTTGGATCTGATGTCCACTTTGGATGTTTTTTCAAAGTTACAGTTTCCAAGGGAAAATCTCTCCTTATTAAGACTGGCCTTCATTTCTTGCTGCACTTGTCTTATATTTAGTTTGTTCGGGACCATTTTCCCAAGTGAACCAAGCAACCAAGTTGCTCTGTATTTTATTTTTAGTCCTCTTAATCTTTGTCTCATCTACACACTTTACCAGCATGGATTATGCAGTTACTTGCAGATCCCTGATGTTAATCTTTCATTTTCACACTTCAGTATCGACGCCTAGAGAAGCCTGGAGACATCCCACGTTAGATGACAATTTCCCATGGCCAGATAATTTTATAATGACTTAGCTAAATAGTTTTTAATGCAGAGTGTGTGCTTAATTGATAATACACTGCTAACTTTTTAATTAGAATCTCATGTGGTAATTAGTGAAATACTTGATCAATTTACATAACTTTCTTTAGCAAGCAAATTCATCAGCACTCAAGAAATTAGATCAGATTTGTTCAACAAGAGAGGTTCTCCATAAATTCATGTTGACTTTCACTCATGTATCTGTCCATGAACTGAAAGCCATTTTCCATCACCGTTATTTTGTCTCATCGTGAGAGCCACATGGTAATTTGGGTCACCACCTCCCCTCTCCATGACATATCCCCTCTTTTGAAAATTCACTGTCATCAAAAGCTCTGTTAAAGATCACTCTTAGGTATGGGTTTGCTAGCTCACAAACATTCATGCCAGTAGATGCCAATATTGTCTCTTGCCACTGAAGGAATGAGGGCAGTCATTGTCTTGAAAAGCAAGGAGATAGTCCTGATCTTTTCCTAATACAAAAAAGATTTTAAGCTCTTCTGATGCCTTTCTTTATCTCAATTGCTAAATTTTAAAATGGTTGAAGTTTGCCTTTCCTAATGTAAGAAGGATGTGGACCTGCTGAAGCGAGTCCAGAGGAGACCAAAAGATGGTCAGAGGGTTGGATCACACCTCCTATGGAGACAGCTGAGAGAGCTGGCATTGTTCAGCCTGGGGAAGAGAAGGCTTCAAGGAGATTGTAGAGGATCTTCCAGTACCTAAAGGGGCTACAAGAGAGCTGGAGAGGGAGTTTTTACAAGGGTGTGTAGTGACAGAACAATGGGGAATGGCTTCAGACTGGAAAAGGGTAGGTTTAGATTAGATATTAGGGAGAAATTCTTCACTATGAGGGTGTTGAGACACTGGCACAGGTTGCCCACAGAAGCTGTGGCTGCCCCATCCCTGGAAGTGTTCAAGAACAGATTGGACAGGGATTTGAATAGCCTGGTCTGGTGAAATGTGTTCCTGCCCATGGCAGGAGGTTTGGAGCCAGATGACCTTTAAGGTCCCTTCCAACCCAAACCATTCTATGAGTCTGTGATTCTATGAACTGTTTCAAGAACAAGTGGAAAACTTCTTTTCTTTAGTCTTTCCACCAGTTTCTGACCTCTACCATTTTTTCTTGTTGTTCTAGCAATGTTGAACTCCATAAAGGGATGCAGCCGCATTTGTACGGCTCCCTCTTCCAAAATATTGCAGTGGAGCACCAATATTTTCTGTCTTCTTTGGTTCGTGGGGTTGGAAGAATCTCTAAGAACTTTGGTTACTTGAACTTCCCTCCTTTTCAGCTTTTGCCCAAAATCCATGTAGTTCACACACCAGTCTCTGATTTGTTCCAAAATGTGCCATCAAGGCTTGCCCACAATTCCATAATCCTTCTGAGTCTTGTTTTTTCACCTGCCACAGTACTGCAGATTGCTCAGGTCATTACATGGTTATGGTGTGTGATGGTTATACATTCAAGGCATATGCTCTGAGTGGTTGCATCAGATATCTTCAGCAGTTCTTAGCCAGCCTAAATTATTTCATGTTTCTTTAATATCCAGTGATTGCTTTAAATTAATATAAAAGAGTAATAAATATTTACACCGGTGTTTTATTATTTTTTTTTTTTATTTTGGTGTGGCTACCTGAGGAAATCAGACTGTATGAGGAACATAGATATCTGCAAAGTTTAGTTAGAAAAACATATGTAATGAGTAGTAATGTCATTAAATGCTATTAAGTGAAATCCACGTCTTTCAGACTGAGAAAATATTACACATGACCCCCTCAAAAATCCACTCATAGTTTACTCCTTTTTTTTTCTTTCTCACATTGTAGGAGCTACTGTTGAAACAACACTGGAAAATATCAGCATCAAGGCAGATATGTTTCCTCCCTCCCTAAGCAAAATACCGGATGTGCATTTCTATTACAAGTAGGTAAAAAAATGCCGCTTATTGCTATGTCAAATCTCTTCATTTGTTTAAAGGGAAGTAAAACTGTGAGGGGGGAACTGTAACCCACCTTTAATTTTTACCACTTCAATCAGTATCTGCTTGATATTGACTGGCATGTTGAACATCATCTTATAAAATCAGCAAACCTTCTTTACTCAAATCAAAATTATGCTTGATCTGTAGGAAGTGATACCAGAGCTTAGATTCATCCAGATGCCACTTTCAGTGTCCTGTTACTTTTCATATTTTCTCATATATGACTTCGAAATGTCCACTTCTGGTTGCATATTTTCTTTCACTTTTATTTGCATTTATTTTGATGCTACAAAAAAATAGCCAATCAAGATTAAAAGTAATTTTTTCAACATGCACAGGTTCTTGTATGCTTTTCCTATTCTTCATTATTCTCCATAAAAAAGAATGTCTCAGCTAGGGTAGGAAGTAGCTCAAAGATCAGCTCAGTTCAGATGTCTACATGCTGATTTTCATTTCAGCTGTGTTTCTAAGCTGGGACTTACTTGAATATAGGACTTTGGATATCAGCACTTTATGCTTATGTGAATAATTAAATTATGTATCTGATTCTGCAAACTGAGCCCCGCACCAGTGACCCGACTTTGAGCATGTTATGAACTTGGCTTATGTCTATCATGCTGGAATAAGATTTGTTTAATCTCCTTTGCCCTGTGCTATTTCAGGACAGTTTGGGTCTCAGGTTGCCAGGCTGGGAATGAGCCATCGTAAACTGTCCAGCAGAGTAACACTCGAACCGCAGCATCTATGAGTCTCCTTTTCACTCATTCTGTTGTTTTGTGGGAAAGTTTACCCCTTGGCTCAGCAGATTTCAAATTAGCAAGAAAGCCAGAGAAGCTTCCCAAGTGGCATCTCAGAGCACTTTGAGATTTAAATAAATTGGTGAGGTCTGTTCTGATTCTGTTGCTCCTTTTTTTTTTTTTCCCAGCTGGCAAAGTCAAAAGTGCTGTGGTAAAGGCTGTTTCATTAGTATTGCAGCTGCATGAATGGATAGAGACCTATGAAAGAGCAGCAGTTATTTAATGGAGTAGAAATATGTTACTTTTCTCCTCTTGTTTGACATTAGGTCTTCAACAGTGACCACATCCTGTGAAAGTGGCCGTGCCACTGTTGTGACCATGAGATGCAACCCCAACAAACCAGACCAAGGAGAGCTTTCTGTGCCCAGGTATTTCAGTCCTTGTGTCCTAGTAGTTCCAAAAAGCCTTTGCTCCTCAGGCAGTCTCTATAAAACTCTGAAAAATATAATTTTATACTTGATAGCAAGGAGCGCTCTCTCCCTCAACAGTTGTGCAGGAGGTCTCACTTGTGTCTCCCAGGTGTCCATCACTGCCCAGCAGAACAGCTAATCTGTGTTTAGGCTGTGTGTTCTGAGGCTGTTCTGAGCTTAAAGGCAAAAGAAAATGCAGTGAGGTTTTCTGGTCTTCACTTCTTTATTTCAGTTCCTTATTTTGAACTTTGGTCTCCTGATTAGAACTGTCTAGTTGGGGCTTTGAGAGGTAGTTCTCCTTCCTTGATATACAGCAGTGGTTATGGACTGTTGTAGGCGTTAAAATAGAGAGGCAGACGAGCGAGGCAAAGGGCTAGCGGGAGGGAGTTCCTCTCCTGTCTCCCCTTTATTGAGGGTAAAGGGTTAGGTGTTCGGGGGGGGAGAGGGAGGAGAGGAAGAGCCGTTACAGCACTCCTTGCGCCGGCTTATATGGGAGGTAGGGTAACCAATGAGGAAAGAGGGAAGAGGTGGGGACAAGAGCCTGAACCAATAGTTACATAAGAGGGGTGTGGTACAATTCAAACCAACCAATAGGATACATAACTGAAAAGAACTTGCTAGAAGAGGGGGCGGAGTCAGAGCTCTGGGCACGCCTTTGCCTACTCTTCAGGGGCGGACCCAGAAGCCCATACCCCAAGGGCCCGCCCAGGCAATGCTCCTCCTCACGAGGAGCTATCCCCGGCCTGAGGGGCGGAGGCAGCTGAGGGGCCGACCCTCCACAATGGACAAATTTTGTTTTTTTGGAGAAGAGCAGCTTGTTCTAAGAACTTTGAAACCTACTATTATAATGCTTATGTGAGCCCTGGCTGTCTGTTTTATGTTTGGGATATATTTATTTATGTGTTTCATCACTGTATCCTGGCTGCCTTGTACCAGTTGTGTTTAATTTGCCTGACTTTTTTTTCCTCTACAGTCTGATTTGAGGGACTTTAAAAAGCTTCTTTCTTCCAAAATCCTGTTTATGCCTGCATAAGCATAACTTAAATCATAAGCATAACTGAAAAATTATGAATAAAAAAACCAGTTAAAGAATCAATTCTATTACTCTTTAGCAACACCCTGTGATTTTTCAGAAGTTCCCCTCGACTCTGATAACCCTCCTCTTTTGTTAAATTCTCCAGTTGTTCTTCCAGTGCCACATGTTAAACATGATGTGAGCTGTGATAAATCACCAGTAGAGAGGGAGGAACAACCTTCCTTGCCTTTAAAAGTGTGAGCGTGGGCAGAAATGGCACACAGCTGACACATGTACCTTATCTCAGCTCGTGTTGGCTTCTCCGTTGCTATCCCCCTTTGATTAGCTCAGCAGTCAGCTGTTTTCACACAGTGAGGTATCAGATATATGTCAAATAATGTGACTCCTTGATCCTCCAGGCGTGGTGTTTAGCGTCACATGAAGCTACAGTATAAGATGAAAGCAGTTGAGAAAGGTCTGTCAGTGTTCTTGCCATGAATGTTGAAAAAATGCTCCGTAATTCAGAGAGGAATGTACCTGTTGTCAGGTATTCAAATCTGGATAAGCCAGAATGGACTTTTAGAGCTGGGGATTTTTCAGTGCTTCAGATCAGGATATGAGGTTTCCAAATTTTATAGAACAACACAACTTTAAATCCATTTCTTTCTGCATGAATATGACCAAACTTCTTGCATGGACTTTTGGCCATTGCTGCTGTTAGACCTGATGTGATTGTCAGTAGCAAAAGCTGCGTGACTGTCCTGTCACTGCTGGTACAACTTTCTTCTGCAGGCTGAATACAAAACAGGCCATTAGTTTTTCTGAGAGTAAGAGAAGCTGTTATCTCTTCATTAACTGGTGAACATCCTTCTAGTAATTAACCATGACAGGACAAGTCCGTTCCATACGGACTAAATCACCCAGACATCATTAGAACAGCGGCAGGAATCAGATAGGAGCATTCCTGTGGAACAGCCACCTTGTGCAGGAGAGCAGTGATGGAGGTGTGTGCTGGTGAAACACTGGTGTAGTTCTGCTCCTTCTCTCCTCTCTGAGAATAACTGAATTGTTATTTTAGATCGTTGACAGCTCAACACCTGTTCTCACTTGAGGGAGCGTTTTACAAACTGGGAAAAATTCTTCCCCCAGATTCTTCCATCTGCTGACTTGATGGATGTTTACTCATTTCTTGTACTTCCCATTCCCATTCAGCAGCAGAACGTGGATGAGGATGCAGCCCCCAGTGTGTTTCTTTCATAAGTGATAACTGAGCTCTGCTCTGCTTGCAGCTCCTGCCCTGCGGGCACCTGCGATGGATGCACTTTCTACTTTGTCTGGGAAAGTGCAGAAGCTTGTCCTCTCTGCACGGAGCAAGACTACCATGAGATTGAGGGGGCCTGCAAAAAAGGATTTCAGGTACAGGACTCACGTCTCCGAGTCAAATGGGCTCATTTGGGTATAGCTTGGACTCAACGTTGAAATTTGGTGTGCAAACCGAGAGTAAGGACAGGTAGGGTTGGAAGATCTCAGGCTCTGAGCTGGCTTGGATGCAAGCCAAGGCAGGAGCTGTGTTGAGACTCAGGAATGTTTGTGCCAATGGCAGTTTGGTTCCTGGGGGAGAGCTGGCTTGTGCTGACCAACTGCGTAAGAACGTGAACTCTCAATGCATTCATCCATGAAGGCAAGTTATTGGTAAAAGATGGAGTGCCCAAAGGACTTTGGTTCTTTAGTAGCCATAAACATCAGGGGCAGGCTAGGAAAGGTTTCCAAATGTCAGTTCATGAATTCATCCTACTTGCATGCAATGTTTTTGCTGCTGCCTTCTCTAGCCAAATGCTAGGAAATCCTTCCACAGTTCAAACCGATGTGTTGATCAACAGATCCCCTACAGGCTCAGCTCATTCCCAAGAGCTGTCCAACCCATATTGTGTCCCATGGAGAGCTATACAGAAGAGAAAATCCTTTTGCTATGCCTGAATGTGCAGGCACAAGCAAGGAGATGACTGATTAGACCATATGACCTCATCTAGAGTCTGAAAGCCTGAAGGATGTGTTTTGGCTTGCTTTCATCAAAAAGTTATCTAACCTTTCTATCTCAGAACAGCTTGTTTTCTGCAACTCTAGATAATTCTCTTTTTTCCTACAAGCAGCTCACTATTTGGTGTTTTCTGTTTTCTCTTTGAAAGGAAACCTTGTATGTATGGAATGAGCCAAAGCATTGCATTAAAGGAGTTCCCTTGCCAGAAAAAAGGACCAGCACTTGTGAAACTGTGGATTTTTGGCTTAAAGTTGGAGCTGGTGTTGGTGCTTTCACAGCTGTTCTGCTCATAGCCTTGACTTGCTATTTTTGGAAGAAGAACCAGAAGTAAGTACTACAAGTTGTGTTCTGTATAAAAGCTAGCTAAAAGCTTGATGGAGTGAACAGAAAGACTGTTCCTGGATCAGACCTTAAGACAGTGTTAAAGATAAGTACTGTGTTGGATCGATCCATTTATCCACCAAGTTGATGCTTCTTCTGCCACTGGTGACTGTGAAAAATTCTGGTGAGGAGAGTATAGAAAATCCACAGTAATTTGTAATGGCATAATTTACCAATAGGAACTGTCTTTTTAACCCTTGAGAGTTTGAAATTGAATTGAGATTCTGACGCAGCAGGGCTTTCTCAAGGTCTGAAGACCTTTAGTCTATTTAGTCCCTTTCAGCTGGGTTAAAATAAGGCTCTTGAACATATATTGCTTAGTTCTGTTTTGTTTGTTGCCCCAGCCAGCACTTCTTCATGCGGGAAGCTCTCTCGACCTACTTGTGGTGTTTTGGGAAAACATGATTCTTTTATAAGGATAGAGGAGTAATTGGAGAGCAAGAGCTTGGTGTATTGTTAATACTGCTTTGGTTACATATTTTTAATGATTGAAAAGTATCTAATTTCCACCAAACACCTCAGAAGTAACTATGTGGGAGGACTGCAGATAATCTAAATTACAAAAACCCTGAGTATAGGACATTTGTGAAAAAATCTATTCCTGTGTGGCTTTATATCTTCAGGCTGGAGTATAAATATTCCAAATTAGTGATGACAACGAACTCAAAAGAGTGTGAACTGCCAGCTGCTGACAGCTGTGCTATAATGGAAGGAGAAGATAATGAAGAAGAAATAGTATATTCAAATAAGCAGTCACTGCTGGGGAAGCTCAAATCCTTGGCAACTAAGGTGAGTAGTAATTACGAATATTAATGCTAAAATAATTATTACCTTTATTTTTGCTGGATGTGATGAGTCTTTGATGCTGATTTCACAGCAGTGCAGCCTCTCACGCACACCTCATCCAGTCCATAGTGATCTGCTGAGATCCACAGTCTGGATAAAGTTAAGAAATATTATAGGGTTTTGGGTAAATGCTCCTTCCTCCACAGAGAGATTTCTGCAGCATTTTTTATTGCATGGGTGACACCTGAAAAGCGCAGTCAATGGCAGAGAGGATCTCTCCGCACTGAGTCCTCCCAGGCACATCCAGTGCTGAGGCAAGCACAGCTATTAGAGATACGAAAAATGAACATTGGCAGCACAGCCACCAGCCAGCTGCTCACAGCTCACCTGGGCTGGCTCCATGGCTGACTTGGGAAACAATTCTGAGGAGGATTCTGCTGAAGAGGAAGCATCAGCTTCAGCCCAGTACATCAGCCTCCTCCATGTCCGTGGGAAGCAATGCCAAAAAGAATTTTTTTCTGCAGTACATGTGATGTGGATTGGTGCATGTCTGAATTGACAGCACCAAAGTCTTTGGTGTCCTTTGAACATTTCTGAGAGAAGTCACAGAGGGCCATCATGGTAAATCCCAAAAGCTCTTTGGTCTTTGTTCCAAATGCCTTGAAGTCTGTGCTATGGGAAGGGTTGTGTTGTCTTTAAGGGATTCCAGTGGGGGAATCTGTTATGATCAGGATAAAGGCGAATGACGTTTTTGCTTTCAAACAGTTTTATTGAAGTGAATTTCTTAGAAAGTTTCTTAAAAGGAAAAATCTTAATAGGAAGGTGTCTTAAAAGATCATAATAAAATTAATTTTAAAACATCACACTCTAGTTTATTGTCCAAATAATATCTCAGAACGTTGAATTTAGAGATTTTTTTTCTTGCATTCCTTTCTTTTTCTTTCTGTGATTGAGTGCAATATAATTAAAACTTGCGTGTTGCCCTTCCCCTATTATTCTCTTCTCTCCATTTTTTTACTTTTTTTATTAGACTGCTGTCCTCTTGCCACACTCTACCTACTCTCCAGATACCCTTCCTAGGAGAAGTTGCCATTGCACAGATAATGTGCAGAACTTTCTGTTGGCCCCAGCCTGTCTATTTGTCCTGCAAAATCAATATTGCTTCTGGTGGAAAGGGGCAGAAATCCAATATTAGTTCTTAATTCAATATTGAGAATATTGAAAATGTAAATAAAATCAAATCACATCAAATTTTCTGGTGATGTTGCAAAAACAGAAGTAAGCTTTGGTACTTCAGTATTCAGACAACTTGAATACCTACTTGGAGTTCTTTAATGTTCCTATATCCACTGTAGCAGGCTGCCTGACTGTTCTCTCCTTTTTCAACAAGCCTGTCAGATATTTCTAAGCTTGTTCCTTTTTTTACTGCTAGATAACAATAGCTGGCAAACTCAACTTCCAGTACCTCATTAGCTTACTCAGCTCTGTGTCCTGTGTCCCTGCAGATAACTCAAATTTAATATATATTTATCGAAAACAAATGCTATAGGCATCACTTTTCATTTATTCAAAAGATGAAGTAGTTCGTGTCCTGCTACATATGCATGTCAAATACAGAAAAAAATATATGGAGGGAAACAGGGGAGGAAAAGGAGAAATGTAAAATGAGAGAGAAAGAAAAATCCGCACTATCCTAACTATATGTTCAAGCTTCAGGCAATGCCATTTCTGCCAGCATGTCACAAAGATATTAGTGGGTTTGAGTACCCAAGGGACTGAGGGCTAGGCCTGTAATATAGAAAGAGTGATGACTTGTTTTTAATGAGAAGATAGAAGCCAAATAATTACAAACCTATTTCAGATTGGAGGCTGTTCTAGTTGCATCTCCAGCATAACAACACCAGGTTCTTCAGAACACATGCTCTGCACTAGACTAGCAAAGGACAATTTCTTCCCTTCTTTCTCGCATCTGCACCAGGCTGTCCTGATCTGAGTGAGAGGACTTTAAAAAGCTGATTATGAAGGTGCTTTAAGATAGTTTCCAAGCTATTAGGATGTGTATGTCCACATTTCTTGCTCACCCTTATGTCTGCTGGCCACATGGCCTAGGCTGTCACCCAGTAAATGAAAGCAGAGAGAAAACTCAGCCCTCTAGCCCTGATTTTAAAGATGACAGATGATTTGTAGACTCTTTTTGTCTCATGGGTCTCTCAGAGGAGGAGTTGAGATTCAAATCCAGGAGCAAGGCAATGGTGTTCACACTCACAGACTATGCTTCAAACATTAAGGAAACACATTAATAAGTGATAATAACCATAGAAATTATTACTTTGCAATTCCCCAGCTCTGACTACCTGTTCTATTCTATGTATATAAAATGCAGACTTTCCCTGTACCCTCTAAAATAAGTACCATGAACAACAGCTGTAGCATAATGTTATTGGTTTTGCAAATTTTTACAGAATTAATAATGTTATTAAATATTAAAGGGTGAAACTGTGCAGTTAATGACTGTAGTAAAAATAAAGTTAAGTTTTTGGCAAAGGATATTGAGAGAAGAAATGATTGTGCTGACTGCTGGAGAGACTTTGAGGAAACCCAAATTGATGGGAACCTGTCTTTTCCATTGCAGGAAAAGGAAGATAATTTTGAATCTGTTCAGTTGAAATCTTCAAGATCCCAGAATATATGAAGAATTAATGCTGCCTTCAAAGAAACAAACCTAATTTCTATTTTTACAGGACCATATTTTAAGCATATTCTGGCACACATTGTAGTGGTGATCGTGGTGAGAAATGCTTGGCCATTTAGGAGGAAAGAAGACAGGAAGCAAACCAGAAAATTGGATTGCCTTACCATGTGATTGAGTACCTTGCCAAAAAAAGAAAGCAGACGTTTGGATTCCATACTGGGAATGAAATTCAACTCAGGAAGAGATACACATACTGCAAATAACATGAATTTTTTGCATTCACCTGGGCATCACTCAGGCATGCCATATGATTTATAGGTACCTTTCGTTTCCTTCTCACTCCTTCTACGCATATTCCTAAGAAATGATTTTCAGAGAGGCCTACAACCTCCGGCAAAGGTTGTGTGGTGTTGTTTACTGGCATAACTGTGAGTCTCTCTTGAAATCAAAATTGTGAATGGTACTTGGAATAAGCCTCAGGTGAGTTTTGAACCTTGGAAAATACTTTTGATTTTAATGCTTTGAAGGTCTGGGTGGTCTGTGTTGACCTCTAATGCAAGAGAAATCGAACTGCAAATTGAACCCAATCTGGTGCCTAAGTCATGGCCATGAGGGTTGTGGAAAAACCTAGTGCTATTAAATTTAAATGTGGTAACTGCTGTTGTGTGAATTGTAGGTCTGGGCCCATGAGTTTATAGGCAGTAGCAGGTCCAAACTCTATAAAGAGATGTAAAGTGGTACCTACAGTGCAGGTTGCACTTGTTCCTCTCTGTGGAAGCTTGTCCTTTCAAGAGAGGTCTTTGGCAGATTCAGTGTCCTCCCTTGGGCTGTGTAAATGTCACCTTTCCCAGGGCTGGGAGCCAGCAAAGCCTGAACTCCAGAGGTACAGAAAAATATCACTCTTTTTTGGAATCAGGGATCAGCTTTGTCAGTTGGGAGGCTTATGAGAAATACTCAGCCACCTTTATTCCTGGGCCCACACCAGGAAGAAGGATGGATGGATGGATGAATGGATGAATGAATGGATGGATGGATGGGAGGATGGATGGATGGATGCATGGGTGGATGGATGGATGGGTGGATGGATGGATGGACAGGGATGGGTGGATGGATGGATGGATAGATGGATGGGTGGATGGATGGATGGGTGGATGGATAGATGGATGGATGGATGGATGGACAGGGATGGGTGGATGGATGGATGGATGAATGAATGGATGAATGGGTGGATGGATGGATGAATGAATGGATGGAGGGATGGATGGATGGGTGGATGGATGGATGGATGGATAGATGGATGGGTGGATGGATGGATGGATGGATGGACGGATGGATAGGTGGATGGATGGATGGATGGGTGGATGGGAGGATGGATGGATGGGAGGATGGATGGACAGGGATGGATGGATGGAGGGATGGATGGATGGATGGATGGGTGAGTGGGTGGATGGATGGATGGATGAATGGATGGATGTCCAGCAGAACTGAGTATGGGTTATTTACTTGCACAGCACCTAAATGGTTCCTGTGTCAGTGCAAGTACCAGCTCTGGAGGAAAGACACAAAGTGATGCCTTGGAAACTGGAGGCTAGGCGGACTTTTCCATAAAATCAGCCACATTATAAGCATGTGATCTTCATAATATCCACAGTAATAATCTCCTGAAATTCCCAATGAGGTCGAACTCAAAGGAATCTGAAACTTAGGCAAAAAGTATTTGAGTAAAATTATGCAAGACTTGTATAGAGCCAGAGAAAATGAGCAACAATTCTTGCTTTGACCTCTGGTCAGACTCATATTTCTATTACAGCAAATTTGTGTGAATTGTGGAATGCATCAAAACCAGAAAAGAGACATGGGCAGAAATGGTCTTTTTACTATAAGGAATATAGATTTTTGATTTTATATGACTGAGCTAGGTCTATCAATAAAAGAAGGCCCACTTTTAAGTAAAATTTAAATTAAACTGAATTTTCTGCACTCTAAATATTTTATTATACTCTAGATGTGGACAAAAATTTTATGAAGTTTAGATTTTTTTTTTTTTCATTAGGGAAAACTCAGCTCAGTTATTTTATAGTTCCAGTTGGAGAACTCTCTGATGGGAGATCCTTCAGGCATCTTAACTGAAGTGGTGTACATTTTCTGTTGGTCTTGAAAAGGCACTTCACTTTCCCAACAAAGATTTTTATGGGGTAATGTTGAATGTATATTAAATACACATTCCTTTTTGTATATTTTGTACCATTGCACACTTATTATTGTACATTGTATTTGTTGTCATGATGTCATTTATATATGGTTGTCAAAGATGATATGCTCACAGAGTAAATGGTTATGGCTTTGGGATTTCACTTTCCTGAACTTTTATGATGAGGGTTTTTATGTTGTTGATTTTTATTTGACTAGTGTGTTGTAGCATCAAAGATATATATCTGATGGACATTCATAAAATAAAAATATATTTGAAATTTTGGACTTGAGATGTTTGGTGGCACTGCAGCCGTTCCTGAACATTGCAGGTCTTCAGTCATGAGTAGAGCTTTTCACTGCCATCAAATTGCATCTGTCTACATCTCCTTTAATTTTTTCCCCTTCTCTCTCCATATGTTTTCTCAGCCATAATTGCAGTTCATTCTCCAGACGCCATTTCTTTTTTCGTCACTGGACCCATATCCCTATAATGCAGAAATGCCTTAATTTTTATGAACTATATTTAATTTGTTTTAATACCACACAGGTTTAATTTGGTTCCCTTCTCTTTCCATTATATTTTCCAAATAAAATGGAATGGAATTTTTTTGACAGCTGTGACAGACTTTGCTGTATGACTCTTCTCCGCTCTACTTCCAAATGGTTTGTCGTGATATTGTTGAACATTCTCCCAGGCAGTCTAATGGTGTATCTGGTGCAGTGCTAACGTAGTGGGATGCAAACCAATACTGTAGACTTTATTTACCTTAAAATAAGAAAACTGCGTTTTCCAGCAATTAAGCAAGTGTAAACTGAAATATTTGAGATGACTTCTGCTATTCTTTTCTTTCGGTTAAAGATGTTAGAGAGGGTAAGTTTCCATTTTCCCATAAGAGACAAGTTTTGGAAGCCTTTAACACTTCACTAAGAAATCAGCTGTCTGTGACCTCTTCTAGTGCTCTGCCAAAATATACTTACAGCAACCTCCCCCTTTTCTTCCACATGGAATCACATTAGAAAAGTGTTACTTGATGCCATAAAACAATGTGAATCAGTCTGTTATGTGTTCACTTGATTAAACGGAATGCATTTTATTGCTGCATTTGCATGCTTCTCTTTGAAATCTGGAGTCAAACAACTGAATCTCTTTGAGGATTAAGCACATTTTAGTGTTGTCTGTATAAATTATTGGCGAATTAGCAAAGCGTTATTGTCTCAGCTTTGACTGCTTGCTAGGGGGGAACTGCACAAAGAATGTGTTCTGGTTTCACTCTGATTATGCTGGTTGGTGTTTGTAATATAGAATATAATTGATTAAGGTTTGGGGAGAACTAAGTGTCTTAGAGCCACAGTGGGAAATTGCTGAGTAGCTTCAATGATCTGTCATCTTTGTTCAGAGAAAGGATTTGACTATTTGCTTTTGAAAAATAGATTCTGGGATTCTTTGTTAGTAGAGGGGAAAGTTTGCAGTTTTTATCCTTCCAGAGCCAGTAGGATTCATAAAATCAAGATACTTAATTATAATCAGATAGCAGCAGGTGCCACCATTCAGGAGCCAGTGGTTGTTGACTCTTCTCCAGCAATGACCAACACAGATGCTTCAATCTAAGAGCAGAAGCAGCTACAATTGGTACTGACACACCAATGGCGGTGGGCATGTCCTCCTCAAGCAGGAATGCTGCTGTTGGTCCATATCAGGGAGCATGGAGAATTTTAATGCCTATTCTAGATAATGTAATAGGGAGTGGTCATAGAAACACTGAAGGTTTTGGGTTGGAAGGGACCATAATGATCTTCTAGATCCAACCCCCCTGCCATGTGTGGGGACATTTTCACTAGACCAGGTGCTCATCCAGCCTGGCCTTGAGTGCTTCCCAGGTGGAGGCATCCACAACTTCTCTGGGAAGCACAGTCTAGTCCTTTGCCACTCTCACAGTGAAGTATTTTCTCCTAGCATATAATCTAAATGTCCCCTGTTTTAGTTTAAAACCATTCCCTCTTCTCCTATTACGATCTGCCCATGTAAAAAGTAACTTTTTTATGAGCCCCCTTTAGGTACTGCAAGGCTGCAGTGAGGTCTCCCCAGAGCTTCCTTTTCTCAGTGATAACCCCAAGAGAACCCTGGTCAAGTTCTGCTTATCTTTGGTGGTGTTGTCTCTTAGTCTTTCCCCTTGTGTGCTACTTTCACTGAATCCCCTTGTTTTTATTTCTTGTTGAAGACTTGTGAACTGTGCTGCTTTGGCAAGATGTGAAGGGGTAGGAATAGGAATAAAAGGAAATCAGGCTTATTGTAGAATATGCAGTGTGCGTCACAATGTACAGTGACATCCCCAGTGACCTGGCTGGATGTGCCCACACTGAATTCCTGGAGCAGGAACGAGGGAGACACAAGAATCGAGATGATTGTAAGCTGCCATTGTGTTTTGGTTGTTCCTCTGGATCTGCCGTGTCGGAGCTGATCAGGAAGAATTCTCTCAAGTCCTGTGTACTGCAAGGCTGCTGCTGCAACAGCGCCAAAAGCCACAGCAGGGTTTTGTGATGTGTATTTGCTGCCCCATCTCTTTCCTCTTGCAAAACCAACCCAGCCCGGCCCTGGCCTTTTCTTCTTGCAGTGACAGAGCTCAGTTTTGCCTGTGTTTATGTTGCTGAGAAGCTTTGAGGTGGCTCTGGTAAACAGCTTCTGCCCTTTGTCTTGCAGACTGCAGGCATTGATGAGTGGGCAACAGCACCATGGACATCAAACTGCATTTGGTGATGAGTTAAGGGTTTGTTTTTGTCTCCCTTACTCTAATTTAGTAATTGGGTGAAGGATTGCCGTGGAAATCTCTTTAACCAGAGCTCAAATTTCTGGGTCTGGTCAGGGTATTTTGGACATTTTTTCCTGTTTTTTTGTATTTTTCGCATTCAAGGAGAACATGAGGTTTTAAAAATAGGTTTTGATTTTCCAATTTATAAAGACAATTAATTTTAGAATTGGTTTGGCTATGAGTGAAGCCAGCTGTGTTCGATTAATTAAGGAAAAACAGTCACTTGAAGACAAAATAAAATATTTTGGTTTTCCACAGTAGACTTTGGTCTTGCTTTCAAACTTCATTAAGGACTTAAAAACCAAACAACTCTCCTAAAAAAAGCAAATGAAACCAAAACACCAAAACACAAAACAACACACCCAAACTCATGAACAAAGACAAAAACCCCCACAAACCTTATTTCAGATTAACCTATGATAAACTATTTGAATCTTATTTTTCTATTCTACTCATAAATAAAAGGTGATCAGTTTTCCACAAACCTTTCTGCAATTGTGATTTTTATCAGAGAGCTGATACTCGGAAATTACAGCTTCTGAATAAAAAACTACAGTTTTCTTCAGCCTTCAGTAAGGCACTGTAGATGCTGGATTAAGCCTTGATCCACAGCATTTCCTCTGATTTCAGCATTTTGCTCCCGAATATGCAGAGTCTGATGACTTTCAAGGCTCACGGTCAAGGTACTGGGGTGGAATTGTGACAGGACCCAATCTGCTTTGAGATGAATGGCTCAATTCTTTAAATATGATGGGAACAATAATGAGATGGGAAGAAGTTTGTATTCTACGCCCATGTTGAAATGGGACCAAAAATTACAAATGTAATTTTGTAATTTAACAGAGAAACTAAAATAATTATGTGAGACAACAGCAAAGAAAAAAAAACCCTAAAAATTCCCTTTATCAAGTGGTGTTCATGCCAGTATGTTGTGGAAAGCCTCTGCTTTGATATTTTCTTCTGTCCTGCTGTGTTTTGAAACTGGATTATCATCAGGCAATACCAAATAATCTACATCCCTGGACATCCAATGGAAAGTAGTGAAAGGCTTCCAAGACAAAACCAAATAAAGTACAAGAATATCAGGACCATTTGGTGGGACTGGAACTCCAGAGCTCTGCATATGTTGGTTGTTGGGTTTTTTTGTATGAAAACCCACCTGCAAGAGGCTTTCAAGCCAACTAAGTATTCCTAGCAGGTGTTCAGGTACACACACTGGGTCATTTTCTCAACAGTGCTATCAAAATGAATGAAAACTCCAGCACAGTGAGATCCTCGCTTGCTGTAAATTAACTTCAGTAATGTCAATTTAGATTCTGGGGCTGGAATTCATCTGACACAATGCCTTAATTTTTAGTGCAAACTCTGTTGTCTGAGCAAGCTGTGCTTGCCTTTATTTGGAGAGATTTCATCCCTGCCTAAAGTGTCTGCCTGAGATAAGCCAGGGGAATTATGTCTACTTCCCTCCACTGAGCACAAAGGGAGAAGGGGCTGACAATCTCAGATGTAGCTATTTACTTAGTCCTTGCAAACAATGAATATTAGATGAGGTGCATTTGACCCTGATTGTGGCTTTCCATAAAAATTGAGAAGAAACTCTCATTGGCCTAGGCATTTTTAAGAGCTCCATAAAGATGAGATGGTCAGATATTCTGGCATTATGGTCAGATATTCTGACCTTTTCTCACACTGTGACCAGCCTGTTAATCCACAAAAGAGCACACCGAAGTTAAATGAATGTAGCTGCCCAACCTGAGGTATTTTAAGAGGTCTTGATTTGGAAAGGAAAACTCCCAACCTGTCAAAACTTGACCCTGTGCCCTGCATCAAGATGGGAAAGAAGCCTGAAATACTACACACGGCAGAGATTGTGAGAGGAAAAATGCAGAGCTCTGTGTGTAGGGCAGGCTGATCTGTGTCTATTTTGGGGAAAGTCACAGAGATTTCTGTACTGGACAACTCCATGATGCAAAGGTTTAAATGGCTGCTTGTGTAGCCAGCCACAGAGGGGTTGACTTCACGAGGTCTTTGCTGGTGGACACATGGATGCTTAGAAAATCTCAGTATCTATCTATGAGTAGGAATTTTAAGAACCTGCATCTTTAATTTTTGCATTCCAAAAAACAGCTATTTCCTTTGCCAGTTCAGCCCTAAAGGAATTGCAGCTTTCCAGAAATGTGTGAAAACATCTGCAAGTGCAGGAGAATTGTGCTCCAGAGAACATGTACATCCCACAGGGTATCCAGAGTGTCTGACTTTCAAGCCTCGGTGGTGCTGCCTTGGAAGTCAATGAGAATTTTGCTATTGACCTCAGCTGGAATGAGATCAGTGGGAACAAGCCCTTAGGTAAATATGCTCAGACACATTAATCAAAGGTGTGTTTGTTTCCTTAATGACTTTCTGAACCTGGCAGAAGGGAGGATTTCAGATAATTTCAACAGAGTGAGGGCAGCTTAAGAGTGGAGTTTTGAAAGCCAGACTTTTAAGGTATTTTGCAATTGTCTAAGTAGGTGGTTTGTGTGTCTTGAAGCATTTGGTTTGAATGCAAAGGTCACCCCGGAGATGTGCATAAATGCCTCCTGGACTTCTCTTTTTTTGACTTTCTGGGCTTTGTCTTTGTGGTGCTCCCATTACCTTTCACAGCACTGTTGATGCAGAGAAGTTGAACCAGCTTTGTTTTGGCTGGAGACATTAAACAGTCTTAGCTAATTTTCTGACAGATTTTGTTCCAACCTGATCTAAAGTCTCTTTGTTTTTATATGCTACCAGTCTATTGCTTGCATGACAGCATTTAGCCGTGCCAAATGAGTGAACCGGCAGTTAAGAATTTTTTGCTAATATCTCATTGAGATTACATTAGACATTTTCACTTTTGAAAATTATCCTGCATTTTAATAACAAAGAAAGAAATTGAGATGAAACTGGGAGGTTTTTTTAAGAAGAGGGAATTTCTATCTGACCTTGAAAAAGCATTAGTCACAAGCACATATATTGTGTTATGGATTTTATAACAAAGGGACAGACCAACACACAAATACCTCTGTACACACACTACAGACTTTTTATCCTTTTTACCTAACCTGCTCTCTGGAAAAATGTAATGACCTTGAGAGAGGAAGAAACAAAAATGAAACCATGCTGAAAAACTTTTATCTTTTTATTATTGGTGCCTTTACATTAATACTGCTGTTTTGTGCTGAGAAAACCAATCTGTTACACGTAAGGTAACTGTAATATACAACATAGAAATGCAGTCTAAGTTAATTACAACAAGGAGCTACAAAAAAAATTCGTAGGAAAGAAGTCACCTAACATTGCAACTGTGCTTGCAACAATCACTCCCTTACTGCAGGACTATGCACATTGTGAACCATGGTTATTTACATATCCCTTTACGACCGTTAACAACAGAAGGGCTAAAATCAGTCTAAAAAGTTCCAGAATGTCACTATATACTGTACAATCCTCAAAAATAATTTATTACACTGTTTCTAGAAAAAGGAACTAATTTTGCTTTGATGTCTTTTGTTTTCTGGTGTTTTCTGGAGTGCACAACATGTGCAAAATTTTACCTAACAGTCTAAAAACTCAAGAACTGAACCACGAGCCACAATCACAGAGACGAAGTGGTGGAGTCCAGAACTTCCCTCCCGTTGCACACAGTTGGCACATACATACTGGCAGACGCTGGAAGAGAAAGAGAGGGGAAAATCAGGTGGGTTCAGGACAGCAAAAAAGGACAGCACATAGGATTAGAATTTGTGTTGGTCTGAACCATCTCACCCATTTTAACCAAGGTGCCTAATGAAGAGTCTCTGCCTGTGTCAGCAGCAGAGCTGATGGAGGTGCTGCTTGCACCTCTACAGGCAACTCAGGTCTGAGGCTGAAGCGTCCTTTGAAGACACCTGATTTCATTTTGGTGGCCACTGGGAGCACAGAGGGTCATTAGGCTTCTCCAAGAAGTGTTGGAATAAAATTCATGTTTTGGGTGGGTTTTTTTGTTTGGTTTTTTTTTGTTGTTTGTTTGTTTGTTTGTT
>VZRL01004835.1:2629600-2677272 GCA_013397895.1 Origma solitaria
TTGTTGTTGTTGGTTGGTTGGTTGGTTGGTTGGTTGGTCTTGGTTTTTTTTTTAATGATTCTATGCCACTGGGTCTCACTTTGTAGCACTTTACAGCACTTTACATGATGGCATGAATTAATACCGCTAGAATGGTGCTAAGATACCTCAGTAAGAAAGAAGTGAACCTTTGGATTTTTTGTGTTTTATTGGCAAGAAATGCTAAGGGCTGATCCTTTGATCTCTCACATAATTGGAGCGGACACTCATGAAGAAAATATATGTAGTTTTAAATCCAGGAGATAATCTGCCATATTAGTATTCTGTGTCAATCTACCTTTTAATTAATAAAAATAAGAACTCTAAGGACATTTTGGATGAAGTGAAGAAATTTTTTAATAACTGAATTTAAAAGCAAGATTATTTCTTACCTAATCCCAGAATAACTTCTGCCTATAATACGCTTCATTTCTAGGAGCTCTGTATCAGGATTCAATATGCACCCAGAGGTGAGGGCCAGATTCTGATAAACTTGTTTACATGGCATAACATTTTATACATCAATTTTTCATTGCTTTAGTAGTATTAGGTGACAATTGAATTGGAGTATCACAACCTGTTTCCAAATGTATTTGTATTTTGACCATATAATATAATACCCTATTCTGCTTAAGTTTTGTGGATTTTAATTTAAAAGCAAACTGTTTTGTCCATCTTTGTTGAAATTATCTATCAGGCATCAGGGATGTGTTTTCAGATACTCTGACATTTCTGCTCATGGCACCATAAAGCTGTTTTTTGAAAGATGCATTAGGTTAATGGTAACAGTGACCCAGAGAAATGTGATGCCTTCATCAAAGAAAACACATGGCAAGCAATGACTTAATAAACTCAATCATCCAGTGTAAAAAGCAATTTATGCAGCTGACAAGGGCATGCTCAATCTTCCACATCTGGTGCTGGCTACACTCTCAGTTGCATGCTGGTTCTGTAAAGATGCTCAGTAGAATTTTTAGAACAAATTATTCTTTGTTCAAATCAGCTAGTATTTTTAATTCTTTCATTGACTGAATAAATATTTAATGGAAAACAGAATTGCTTTTAAAAAAGAAATTTAGAGGCATCTACTGGACTGACCTACTACTCAGAGGGCAGGACATCTTCCTGATAAACAGGAGACCTCAGAGCAAGCCCCTCTTCTGGATTAGGTAGATGGAATTTGATCTCTCACAACATGGATGTGAGTTGTGACTCATAGATGTGGAAGCAATTGTAGGTAAAAGACCACAGGACATCATATCTGTGATCTGTAAAACTGAACTATCAGGTTTTGTATTCTATTTTCAACTGGGTAAAACATGGCAACACAATGACCTGAATTTTTATTATTGCTATTATTTTTATTTCTACTTTTTGTTAGAAAATAGAAAAATCAGTTCTGCTCTGGAAACCTGATTCAAATCCCTGTTCTACTGCAGCGTGGCTACAGGCAAAATCATTTTGTTTCCATGAACATCAGTCACTTACCCAGAATTTTTTTAGCTTCAGGCTTTTTTTTTGAAGTCCAACACACTGACAAGCATGAATAGCTCAAATACTATGGTAACTGGGTCAGGAGGATATCAAAATTGGACAGAAATATATGGTGGTAGGCGAGAAATGAGTGGCCTTGCCTTTTAAGTTTCCAGGCTTCCTGCACAGCACGTACCCCTCTTGTAGTGCTGGGATGCAGTTATTAACTCTGCTGGGTGGAGTAAAGTGTTCTCACCAAGCATCCAGCTCTCCTGAGACAGAATAAAAGACCCTGCTTTTCATTACAGACCTCAGCAGTGTTAATCACTGGCCCTGCAGGGTTCTGAGCAGCACTCCGTGTCTTATGGCAGCAGCCAAGGTATTTCCTGGAATACTGCTGGATGTACAAGAGACACTTCACCTTCGTTTTGTGTTGTGTTCAGACCAAGGACAAAAGTGTGCCATCAGCAGAAGTTGTGATTTGGCCCGAGTTCATGCTTTTGATCTCCCTTTTCCTGGCTGTCCCTCATTTTGCTCAGATAACCCAAGGAAAAGAGACAGAAGTACATTGCAAGAGCCCAGCACTGCCGTGGTCACCTTGCAGCTTTGCCTACACAGCCAGGAGCAGGCAGATCTGAATTTGCTGTCTGTGTGCCACTTAGAATCACAGAGCCGTAGAATATCCTGTCCTGGAAGGGACCCACAAGGATCACTGAGTCCAAATCCTGGCTGTGCACAGGGCAGCCCCAAGAATCACACCATGAGCCTGAGAGCATTGTCTCCTCTACTTGTGCTCACAGCTGGACAGCTGTGAGTTAATCCTATAGAAAAGCCATATACCAACGCTAATTTGGAGCAAGGCCTGGGAAAATAAATTCAGAGGGAAAAAATTGCCAGTGTGGCTATAAGCAGTAGCTTCAATTCTTCTGACCCCTGTGGAGGTCACTCGGAGCTCAACTCTGTGTGCAGCTCTCCAGGTGTACATAACTTGGATAAATGACACCTGGGTGTAAAAGCTTAGTCTGAATCATGTAGGTGCTGAAATAAGACCTGAGCTCTCTGTGAAGTTTTATGAGCGCTGAAAGCCATAAAACAGGGAAAGCCACAGGAAAACCGGGGAACATCCCAACAGGGGAAACCCTGCTGGGGGGGCACCCTGCCAAACGGGAATTTTCAGATTCAAATAAATGTGTACAGATACATACATTTCAAAACATGTCATATACCTAGGTACACACCCTGCCTCTATTAAGCTCAAATCTATATTCTTTTTTAATCCAGACTTTAGCTATCAGAATACTCAAAGCTCGGCTCTAACACTTAGACTACCCTGGAGCATCGTGAGTGTCACTTACCTTTTCTCCTAGTGTTTGACCAGTTTTCACAGTTCAGAGAGCTGTGTTAAAAACTGTCTGCGTGTCACTTGCTGTTCATGACCCACTGTGCTCGTGGCATTCATGTTCAGCAGAGTGAAGAGGTGGTGGCAACCCTGAGATGCAATGGAGGTGGGAATCCGTGGAGATAGGAAAAACACTGCCTGTTCAAGCAACTCGGGTAGTCCTAACCTCTAGAGGTCTGATAATGTATAAGAACCGGCTTTTCAAATTCTCTAGAATGCCCTAGAGCTAATTTTGATCAGTTTGATGTTAAGAAGTTTCTGAATGTTGAAAATTCCAAGAAGACCAAAATAAAAACAAGCTGACAGCCCCAGGAGTGATGAGAGGAATATTTTAGAAAAATATTAGAACCAATTTGGATGGCAACCTTTTTGGAGTCTTGTAAATGACTTAACGGTTAAGAAAAATAATGGGAATTTATTTAAAATAATCTACAAATTAATGGAAGGGAGTAAGGGAAGATTTTTCACCTTGAAAATATTGGCGCTGTGATAGACAGTGTTATTTTCCAAAATAATTATCCTAGATGGAAATTATAGGGCTATTTCCTTTGTATGTGAGAGACCTTTTAGCCCTACTTCCATGTCTTTCCATGGTCCAATAAGTCCAACAAGGTGAGCAGCCCTTATCCAATTAGGAGTAAGCAGTAAAAGTAAATATCTGCGGCAACCTTTCTAAACAATGAAGTAGTAAGAGATAGTAAGTCTGGATTTTTATGCTTTTCTTAATGTCGTCAAGCTGTTCACAAGCCTGAAAATGTAGGTTTTAATGTGAAGATGTGCACTGAGGATGTCTCTCAGCTGCATGCATGCTTATACACACACATGTGCTACCCAGCCATTAAAATAAAATTATCAAATTCCAAAATGCAATCTGAATCCACTACAAAGTATTTATGAATCAAAATGGTTTCTGACTAAGCTCATTCCACAGCATGAGAGTATTAAAAAGCTTGGAAAGACCACTGACACAAAATTCATAAGGAATGAAAATATAGTCTCATGGGACTTACCATTCCATCAAGGGACCAAACTTCTAAGAGTTTGGGAATCCATTGGCCTTTTGAGCGTGTTCAGCACTTCAGGCACACAGGGCCATCTCATTAAATTTTCCAAAACAGCAAGGAGGATTTGCTCTCTGGTGTCAGGGCTGGATGCAGTCCTGACTCTGATGAGTCTGGGGACATACAGAGCCACAAGGCTGATCTCCTCTTAGGGGACTCTGGGCATTATTGCACAGCGTGGTTTGGGCTGGGAGAGCCAGGGATGGCTGGGATCCCTTCACTTCCTAATCCCTGCTAATGTGATACATAGCAGGGTGCCAAGTTACTTCCATGCTCTGTCTGAAATCTGAAGTGCCAAAGGTTTAGAGAGAATTTTGAAATTTAAGTGGCATTCATAAACCTTGGGCTATGTTAATGTGAACTTGCTGGCAAGCCTTGCTCTGTGCCCCTTTTCCTCTGTTTCTTATTCCCTTCCTCTTTACCACTGTAGTGTCCTTTTCAATCAGATTTCCAGGGTGGACATGCTGTCCAGAGAGCTCTGTGAATGAGGTGCTCTGTGCTCCCATCTTTGACTAATTAAGCTAGACAAAGAAAAAATTCCAAACAAATATACAGATGACTTTTTTTTTTTTTTGGTAATCCATGAAACTTTCTGAGCAACTCACCCAGTAAAAGGAGTGACAGCCTCAAAACAAAATCACAGCTGTGAACCTGCTTGTGATGAAGAGAGTGAAGATGAAGGAAAGAAGGGAATCAGAGCAAATGAGTTGTCCTTGCAACAGAACACTGATTGCTCCTGCAGGCTGTGGCACTGACAAAGGCTATTGATCATGCTCTGCATACAGATGCAGTTCATAGCATCCATTGGATGCATTTTCTGCAGACTTGGAGCCTTTCCCTATAGTGCAGGTGATGAGCCCTTGAGAGCTCGCTGTGCTGTGGCCCAGATCCTGTCAGGAGCACTCCGAGGCAGCCTGCTCCTGTCACTGCCAGAGTGACCGTGGGACACAGGGTCTGTGTGGTGTGGGCAACAGGCCAAAGTCAGAGTGCCAAAAACTTTCTGCTGACTTCAGTGAGCTTCAGAGCAGGCTCTGAGCTGATTCCCATGGGAGGGGAGTGAGTTTTCCTCTCCACAAAAAAGGAAGTGGTGCTTTCACAGGGTTACACAGTTCAGCCCATCTCGTCTTTACCCAAACTCACCACAGCCCCACGGAAAGGTGACAGTCTCGTTACTTACACTGGGAATAAGTGGTGCCGGTCCCACTGACGCTGAACCTGTTGAGGTGGAGTCTGTGAGTGACCACATTCTTCTGGGGCTGGAAAAGGATGATGTGCACCTTGGGTGCAAACAAGCAGCCCAGCACGACAAAGCCGCTGAGACTCACAGAGATGCACATGGTGGTGGTTTGCACCTAGGAGAGAGTGGGCACAAAGCACTGTGTTTCAGTATGGAAAGCCCTGAAAGGCAGAATATTAGAAACGTTATCACACAACAACAAGAACCTCAGTCCTGGGGGTTGGCAGTGGTGCAGGCTGGTGTGAACATCTGTTGCATGCTATTTATCCAAAATGCTAGGCTAACATGGATGAGGTGCTGGTGCTGATGGTGCCCTGTGTGTGTGCATGTTGGGGGGAGATTGACTGGGTGTGTTCTCCCTCATTTTAGAAAAGGATAGATCTGCTCTCTTTCTCTCCTATCCTTGATTTCTAACTTGATGAGAGAACTCCCTGTAATGCTTGTCATGAAATATCTGAGCAATGCTGGCTGCAGTGGGAGCCACTCACACACAGCATACATTATTTGGGTTTACATCGGGGTCTCATGCAAAGCATCCATCTGAAAACCATCTCCAGCCTCAGCCCTAGTCAGAGAACTTGAGTAATCCCTTGCAGAGATATAGGTCTGATTTGGAGCAAAGATAATAGCTGGTGACTTTTCGGTCTGGGTCTGAAAGGTATCCTGATTTTGAGACATCAGTTTTTGGGGTCAGAAAAGAATTGTTTGTAAGGCCGTGCAATTTAGAATAGTTGCCCTGGGGCATTTGTTAGTGTACCTTTGCTGGCACTATCTATATCTTATTCTTTTTACTCAGTAGTGTAACTAGGTGCCAGTTTACTGCTTCATTTTCAGTTTATATTCTTTTCTTCCAAGCAGATTCCTTAATTAAGATGTTGAATTAAACTGCTTTAAACACTACTGCTTAATTTGAATGATTATACATCCATGGCTCATTTTTCCCTAGTCATATTCCTGCAGTTCTTTGAGATTAGCCTTCTTCCATGGGAATGCTTCTCATATCTCCCTGTCAGAAATAATTGGAGCAAATTTAAAAATAGAGTAGGGAATGGACATTGTTGCTTTGCATATATACTGAGCATGATTGGTGTTTTGTCATCAATGAGGATAATTAATGTGATCATTTAATAATCACTCTTTGCACAACGTGGATGTGGCAAGCACCATGAAAAGGTGCTCAGTTTTCACAGGGTGAGTGAACATGGAAGATCCCACAGAGGCTGCTTGAGAAAAGAACACCTTAGCTGCACATTCTCCTTCACCTCTCTGCATTTTGTCCACAGAGCTGTGCTGTCAGTTCAGGTGGATATTGAACTGGGTGCTGTATAGGTAAGACAAGACAGGAGTTTTCTTATGAAACAAGAATAAATGAAGCTACCATTATTTTCATTAGTTTCAAGGTAAGTTTTTTTCACTATCAGAGCCCTCTCCCCCACCCTGCTTTCCTAGGGTTTGTGCTGCCTGGAGCAGCTCAGCTGTGCTGGAATAATTATACACTCAATCAATTAAATGATTCGGGTTAAAAATAGCTCCAGCCCAGAGGGTTCCTTTTAATCCAGGTCACTTCCAGTGGTTCAGTGTGTAACCTGGCTGCACAGACCGGAATGTTGTGCTGGCAGAGTGCAGGAAATCCTGCTAGACCATGTATTATGCTAAGGCACATGGAGAACAGGGAGGTGATCCAGGACAGCCAGCATGGCTTCACCATGGGCTACAGATGTCATTTATCTGGAATTCAGTAAAGCCTTTGATAGGTGCCCCCCAACACCATTCCCTCGAAACTGGAGGGATGTGATGGATGGATTTAATGATGGGTGGACTCTTAGATGAATAAGAAATTGGTTGGATGGTCACATCCAGAGGACTGTGGCCAACGGCTCAGAGTCCTGATGGACATCAGTGACAACGAGTGTCCTTTGGGGTCCGTATTGGCACCAGTGTTATGTAATATCTTCATTAATGACAGAGATGAAGGGCTCAAGTGTATCCTCAGCAAATTTGCAGATGTCTCCAAGCTGAGTGGTGCTGTTTCTAAGGCTGTTCATTGGTGATGCCACCAGAACAGGCCTACATTAGGATGCCACAAGTTGATTCAGAGTCAACATGTGGCACTGCATTGAAACTGAATAATATGGGCTTTTCAAAGGAACCCCAGAAGTGCAGACTTGTCATGAAAGTGTCAAGAAGTTGTTAAGAGCATTTTCTGTTGATTTTATAGTACTCGAGTTGGTTTATTTGGAACCTTGTATATAAATTAAATGCCTACAAGTGGTTTTGAAAACTCCACTCAGGAGATAAGGCTGTAAAATTCTGCTTGAACAATCAAGTCATGCTCCTCTTGTCCATTACTGTCTGTACTGTCCACTCATGTGACTGTCTGCACTGAAATTTCCCTCCTTCTCTGTCTGCCTTCCTGATTGCTTTGGGTGTTCGGAGCTGCTCCCTAGTGCCTTCTTTAAACTTTTCCTTCATTAGCTTCAATCCATTACTCGCTATTCTAACTTCTCCTGAGACTGAATAATCCATTCCTCTCATTTTGTTGCCTTGAAATTATTTATAGTCTGCGATCACGTCTCCCTGGGTTTACTCTTGTCTAGACTAAATATATTTAGCTCTTTTACTGTCACTCTGCGTGTCTCACTGCGTCATTTGTTACCTATCCTTGTTTTCTAGAGGTTTTCAGTACATTTCCTAAGCTGAGAAAAATAGTACCAAATATATTTTTCCAGGGTGGCCACACCAGAAGTATGTTAAGTGACATCATTATCTCCACAGTTTTGTGTGCTATTTCATGTGTGCACTATTGGCAATAACAGCTCCCTAAGGTAATCTACCTTTCTTCTGGGCAGAAAGTTGAACTAATTCTCTGCAAACTGTTGTAAGGGCCAACTCCCACAGTCACTTCTCACTTCGTAATAACTGTGAGATTTCCAGTGGAGCAGATCTGAATCTTTTTTCCGAGACAATTTCCTTCTGTTCAAAAATACGATTTTATTGAACTGGAAGCTTTGCAATACTATCTGACAATTTAAACAGTTTAATGTTTCTAAAGTTTGCTGGTGAAGACTGACCAGTATTTTCTGCTCAGTGAGGTATGTGTTTTATAAAGTACAGAAAGAATAAAAAGTTCTATATTGAAGCAGAACACGTGTTGCATTTTTTTTTAACAACATTGTTGCATAGGAAATTTTGAAATTCTATCCTTGTATTTTTATTTGGAAGAAAATACCTTGTTTCAATAGCGGGTTCTTTTGCAGAAGGATACTAGTTAGTCCATATTTAATTTTAAGCTCCATTTCTGCTAAATAACTCATTATGACTAATTCTAGCTCATGATCCAGTGGGTTTTTCTGTTAGAACTAAGACTTCAGATAGTGGTGACCCCAAATGAGTACTTAATCTCTATGTTATACCTCTATTGCAACCAGACTAACAGTATTAATCCCTTCCAGCTCTAACTGTACATGTTCTTTATGAAATGACACCACCTTTCTAAGAAGCAAGCCAAAATCTGGTAACATTGAAACAGAGCTTGTTTGCAAGGGATCCAGGGGAAAAAAAAGTGGAAGAAGCCTTTAGTGAATGCTGACACAGGCCTCTAAAGCGATACACGTGATTTATGGGAACAGATATCCAAAGACTTACTCTGTAGTCACTGGATGTCACATAAAATATAGGGAGGAAGGCCAGCCAAATGATGCACGTGGTGTACATTGTGAAACCGATAAACTTGGCTTCGTTGAAATTCTCCGGACATTTCCTGGTTTTGAAGGCATACACAGTGCATAAGACCACGAGGATTACATCATATGTTAAGGACATTAACATGGTGGAATCTTTGACGTTGCATTTCAGAATGACAGTCTCTCTCTTCTCGGGGAGCGTGTACCGCCGGGTGCCCGGCGCCTCCAGGATGAGCCACACGGACACCACCACCACCTGCACCAGGATGAGACTCAGGCAGATGAACACCTGAGAGCTGGGGCTGATGAACTTGGGCCTCTGGGCGCCGTTTTTTACGCCATCAAATATCCTAGCGATGCAGTTTGTTTTCGTCAGGAGGGCGGAGTAGCAGACAGCAAAGGAACTTCCCAGCCCCAGGCGGCGGAGGGTGCAGATGGCTGGGGAAGGCTTGGCTATGAAGAAGAAAGTCATGCTGTAAGACAGGAAGACCCCAAAGAGCAATATGTAGCACAGTTCACGGCCTGAGGCTTTGACCAGGGGGGTGTTATTGTGCTTGATGAACACTCCAATGACCATGAAAGTGCAAATGAAGCCCAGGCATGCAATGGTAACAGGACCTATTGCCCAAGCATCTTCCCACTTGATGTAGTCTTCTGGGAGGTCGTAGCAGCCGGTCAGGTCAGCTGTGGGCCATTTTCCAGGCCCGCAGTCTGCACAGGTGAACTCATCAGCCAGGTACTCATAGGTTTCGCAGGGAATACAAATCCAGCAGCAGACGTCTCCTGGCTGCATGTTCTTCATCTCGTTAGGGGCGCAGGGGTCACTGCACTGGGACACAGGGACAGAGCTCCTGGACCAGTGGATAGAGTCTACCTCCAGGGACAAAGTTTCTGCCCACTGACCAACCTTCACGTAGGAGTATCTGTCTCCAGTGAACTGGAAATTGAACACGTTGTATCGTCCTATCCCATCTCCATAGGCATCGAATTTGACCATACTGTCTGGATCATTGGGAGGGTTGAATGGAGCTGTGGAAAAAAAGAAAGAAAGAGAGAATGTTATTATCAAAGCTACATATGATATTTTTTTCATCCCTTTGGTAAGCACAGGCACCTGACACTTATAGAATAAAATTCATTTGGCAAAAGGTGAGTCTGCATCTGTCTGAGTTTTAAACTTGGAAGAATAGCTCAGGTAATAGAAATCTATTTCACTTTACATTTATAAATGTAAGATGACCAATGTCCTCACTTTTATTTTTGTCCTGGATAAAAATCAGTTCTCTAATTATTTCTCCCAGTATGCACCACTGCGATCTCTCACATTTTCTCTTGAAAGAAAGAGATCTGCTTCTAACTGAGTCTCAGCATTTTTTGGTGAAACTTGGCTGCCATGATTAAAGAAAAATTAAATGGTCAGATCATTAAATGTCAGTTTTGAGGCCAATAGTCTGGAAAGCACTTGAATAGAGGATTCATTTTGAGGATGATGGAGAAGTAACTGTGAAGTCCTCAACAATTTCTCCTATGTCTTTTTCACTTCTCCCTGAATTCCAGGAAGTTTTGAATCCCTTCTATTTTGCTTCAGTTTTACCAGTTTCTAATAGTTCTTGTACGGTTTGAATTCCCCAGCACGTGCTGCTTTGATCCTGTATCTTGTTTGGGGAACAGATGAAAAATCCACAAACTGGGTCTGTGACCCTCTGTGAAATCAATATTGTTACACTTCTAACTGGTGAGCTCTGGAGAGTTTTGTTTTTCCTCCAGCTGAGGCTTATCCAGGGAATGAAGAAATATTAAAAATATGTGAGGAAATTGCATTTACCATGTGATTTATTGGTCATTTGATGTAGCATCAAAGTTGAAAAGCTTTATAGGCAGGAAGCAAAAGGGTTTTTTTTTACCATTGATGAACAATAGAGGTGATTTTATTCCCCAGTGTCTTTGGTCATAGAAGTGTTTCCACTGTCATTGCTGGAATAAATTTCTTTCCCTGCCTCTGTGCCTATGCTGTGCTTGAGCTTGAGCAATATTGTATAAGAGTGTAACACCTTTCTCCACTTCAGTCCCCAGATACTTCGGATTTCTTGTCGTGGATTTATTTAGCTCCTTTAAAACACTGAGACCAAATTCTTTCACCTTTATTCCTGCAGAGTGTTACCTTATTTTGCAGTACTCTGGCTAAGGTCAGTAAAAGGGGCACTGGGTTTTGGCACAGAAGCCACAGCTGGAGGGTTGAAATTGGTAACCTGTACCTCCTCAAGTGCTGCACGTGGAGTGCATTTTTTCCCCAACTTTCTGCTTATTGTAGGGCAAAGTTGGAATATAATTTACAGCCACCTATACTCTCCTCTGGGTCTGAGTAAAGACTCTGCTTGTTCTCATCCCTTCCCTCTCCTGCTCCTTCCCCCCTCAGCTGTGTCAGCCATAGTGGTGGACAGCCTTGGTTTGCAGCATTACAAAATCATGGAATTACAGAATAATTCAGGTAGGAAGGGACCGCCACTGGGGTCCTCTGGTCCAACCCCCCTGCTCGAGCAGGGTCATCCCAGAGCACATGGCGCAGGATTCATCACAGCTCTGGAATATCTCCAGAGATGGAAGCTCCACACCCTCTCCAGCAACCTGTTCCAGTGCTCGGTTACTGCACGTATAAGAAGTTCTTTCTCATGTGGATGTGTTCCAGTTTCTGCCCTTTGCCTCTGTCTTACTGCCGTCAAGAAGAGCCTTATGCTTATTAGGACTGGGTAGCCCAGGAACTTGTAAGAAGTTTATTTTATCTTTTTTTGTCAATGTTGGCATCTAGTTGTAACACTCTGCAGTCAGACAAGACCTCTGAGTGCACAAAAATGAAGTGCAGCATAATCCTCCCCCAAATGGCCAGTCCTGCTGGAAGTGACATACTCTAAATTAAACAGGTAGCTAAAGTCATAATATAGGTCAACAAGAAGAATATTAAGCAGCTATCCTCCTCTCCCTCCCCTCCTTGTGCACAGCCATGCGAGCTCTCTCATCCAGGAGCAGCATTAAAATGAAATCATAATGCAGCACTTAACAGCTCCTCAATAATGTGCTGTCATTGCCAGTGTCTTATTTCATTATTCATAACACTTATATAGATTGTGGGAGCTGTTAACATAGCAGCCCAGCTTTAAGAGGCAGTTTATTCACTTCAGTGTTATCCAGGCCAGCTCCGGAGCTGGGCTGAGAGCCTGTGGCTGCTACAGGCACCAGCGGAGCTGCAGGGAAGAAAGACAAACTTCAAACTGGTTGTTTGACATCTTCTGTCTAGGGCATAACTTGAAGGGCACAAAGTGTCCCAGTGCAAGTTACCTGAGGGTCTGAAACACCAGCACTTTTCAGGGAAGAATTCCCCCCTGTGTAACATGTTTAACAACTTCTTGTAGAACTTCTGAAAGAATATTTGTCATTTAAATAAAGTATTTTCCTTAGACTTTGCAGGTAGGTCCAGAAGGCAAAGCTGGTAATCTCACACAGAGTTAGCTTGAAGCTCATGTATAATTGCCTTCCACGGGGCTGTTCCCACGCTGCAAGCAGAAACAAAAGATTTTTGTAGGACAATATGTTCTAAGTTAAACCAAAGCTTGTAGCTTGAAACATTCATTTTTAGTGGCTGCTGATAGAGGAAAATAAATCACCCTCTTTCAGATGGAAAGGATGAAATCATTTAACCAAACAATGATGTATTAAATTATAGTATGGTGAGCCAAAGCCTACAAATGAGCCCACTGGGTGGCAGCAATTCATATACTCACTGATTACATGTAAAATCACTAAGGCATTTTAACGTGTCATTTATCAACCTGTTCTAGATCCTGTAGGATCACTTCCAAAAAGTAATGTTTTCACAAAATATGATGTAATAATAATCATAAAATTAAGATGCTTCTAGGCAAGAAAGATGCTTATCACAAGAAAGCAGGATCTTATATTTTAGAGTAAAAATAACAGTTTTTGCAAATTGGTTTTCCCAGAGATGATGTCAGGCTGTCATAAGTCACTCTGCAATTTTTTTTTTTCTAGTTATATTTCAGTTTTGAGAGGAAACCTACAATCTTTATAGCAGGTATTTCTGGCAGGTTTATTTCAGAGTTGTTGCTCAGCTGTTTTACATTCATCCCTCGGGAGAGGACAGGCAAGAGTCTCTGGATCTTCTCAGCTGCTAGCTAAGAGGCTGAGTGACAATATGAACTTCACCTCCTTAGAACAGAGCCTTTGAGTCTTCTCCTTCCCTTGCACTTCATTAAATGAATTAGCCCTGTGTACAGCAGTTATACAAGAGGAATTTTGTAAAAGACGTTATCAAGGAAAAGAAAAGCTAATTAAAAGCGACATAAAGATAAACCAGTGATGCTTCGTGCTCCAGCTTGCAGCAGTTCAGCTATGAAGGTGCAACAGCAGTGATACTGATGAGAGCAGGAGGGAAGAAGACAGAAATCTTGGGAGCCCTGGTGCAGGCAGCCCACCTCTGTCAGCTCACTGGAGAAATCCCATTGGAAGAGAGGATGCCATTGTGTAAGTGGAGGACAAACTCCTTCAGCTTCAGATAAGAGAGGAATGACTGTAGATTTATGACTGTTTTAGTAGCAGATAGGGATAAGGACATAAAATAACATCATAGTTTTTATGTAGTGAATTATGTAATTTGTTGCCATCTTCCTAAGTGGGATCAATTTTTCCAACAGTCACATAACTTGCAAAAATGTGCTTATCTGCTGTTGGAAGCAGGTGAGTTGCTTTCATTTAGAAATCTTTATTATTTTTGTTGTCAGCCATGTACAGCTCTTGATGACATGATAAACTTCAGAAAGAAAGTTCTGAAGGGGAGATTTATTTTATTTTTGGGCAAAACCTTCATTTGAAGAGGTGGTGTGAGAAATATATTTAAATGCTTCTAAATCTGCATATTGCCTCTGTTGGGTGAAAAATACTCCAGGATTTTTTAATGAGGAATAAGTAGATGAGGAAAACAAAGAAGTTTTCATCCTAATTTGGCACTGGGAGAATTTTAAGAGGCTGAGCAGCCTAGGAAAAATGCGTGCCATCTTAACTGTCTTGGAATCAGACCAGGTTTTTTTTGTCAGGAACATCTTTAGGCCAGGAAGGATATTTTGCATGGAGTTTTGCATGTCTGAGTGTGTAGATGTTGTCCTATAGAAAACATCCTCAGTAACACTTCCTGGTAGGAATGATAACAGATATCCCTACATCTGAGAGCATTCTTCATGCCCATTAAAACACACATCTGTTCTTTGTTTGCAGAGTGTGTTCTTTCAAAACAAGGTGCAGATCACAGAGGCATAGCTCACTAGCTAGGAGGAAATTCATTAATATCAAGGCTTGATGAAAGCACTGCAATTTTTCAGCTTGGCAGCTGGCAGAGCTGGGGTATTTAATGTGTTTTGGAAAGAGATGTAAAAAAGACATTGTGTGCCCTGAAGGTACCTCCTTCCACAGCTTGTTGGCCCCAAAGACTATGAGGAGATCATGACTGAGTAGAAATGGAAATGTAAAGGGGGAATGGGCTGAAGTTTCTGAAAAGTTGAGTAAAACCTCCTTAGGCTCACTAGATGGTGCTGCAAAAACTCAGAACTCCTGATTTAAGACTGAAAAACAAGACTTTTTTTATGTAACAGAAAAATATAGTTATTTTTTAGTCCCCCCTACTCTTCCTGTTACATCTCCAGGGCAGTGCCTTTTTAAAACACTTTAAGGACGAGCCTAGATAATAATATAACAGAATATGGTGTGTTTGTCCAGTGGTCTCATCTGTGTGTACAATGCCTTATCTTGAAAAATATCAGAAAAAACCCTGAGAATGCACATATCTTTTCATTCTCTTTTATTTTTAGCTAGATATGGCTTGTTGAGGTCAAAGTGACTTATTTCTGCTTGGCTGAACATTCAGACCAAGCAACAGAGACCTGATGCACCCACTCCTGTTTCTGCCTCAGCACAGCGCAGCTGCTTTCGTACCTGATTGACAGAAGGCACATTGAAATTTGGCAATTTAAAAGTCAGGGTGGGTAAAGATCAGAGTGAAGTGTCACTAGATTGTACCTCTCCACAATTAATAAAATACTGGTTTTCTCAGAGACAAGCAGTCACTTTTAACCTCTGCACCACTGTGTCTCAATGTGTTTGGGTCATATGCAGCATTGCTTCTTTTTATTTAAGCAATGAATGAGACAAATGAGGCAGATGAGTCCTCTACAAAAGTAATTTTCCTATCTATGTCTACAGATTTTCCATTCAGGGCTTTGGGGTTTCTCTCTTAGGTTAGATGCTTTCTTCAGGGAATTTTAATACCTGTCCTAGACCTCCACAACTTTTGCAGTGGTCAGAGAGAGAAATGTTTCCCTCAGGCCTCGTCTCAAAGATCAGTCACATGGATATCTGTGGACAAATTAGTTATCCTGACCTTGTGTCCTACAAAAGAGAATGAGTATTTCTAGGGTTCACTTTACAGGGGTATCTAGAATAGCTCAGCCAAATTGTTCTTTTTTCTGTTGACCACCATGAGTGTGACTGTCTGAAATACATCCACTCTGTATGTTTCTGAAGCCAAGTGAGCTGAAAGGCACCGATATCTGGAACAGAAAGCCTCACAGCTGGAGCACCAAAAGGTAGCAACACGTCCAAGCTCTCTGCAGTGTACCTGCGAGGAGGTGTTTTTGCAAGCTGTCTGCACAGGCTGTGGGGTTATCAGAGAGAACAGCCTGGGAACATCGGCAAAATAAGCTAAGAAGGGTCTGAAATGCTAGAATTCCTTCAGCTTGTCATTATCCTCATTATTCTCAGCCTGGCTGAGCACAGAACTCCCAAGCTACCTTTCCTGTGAAATGCTTGCCTCAAGCATAATGTTTTACATTTCCAGGTATGTGTTGTCCTCTTGCTTGTGTGGCTCTTGGGCATATGTGTGGTCTTTAGGACTTGGGGTAAAAGGAACTAGATGCTAAGTTACAAACTTTCATCAAGGAAACTGTGAAATTGCCCTAATTTTTTTTAAGGAAATTTAAGGAATTTAAAAATGGAATTCTTCTTTCCTAAAGCATTTGGATTTTGAGACATGGAGGGTAAAAAGCATGTAAAAATTCTGCATACATTATATTTCTCCTTAAAAATACAAATCATGTCCCCTGAAATTAAGAATATTTCTTGGAGCTTTTCTGTTAAGGTTGTATTACTCCAACTTTAAAACAAAACAAACACTTATGTAAAAGCATCCAAGGTGTTTTTCTTTTTTTTAAAAATAAGTCTTCTAAGTTGATAATTAATATGAATAATTCATGATATTCCAACATAGAAATGCCTTTCAACTGATACAATTATTTTAATTTAAGTTTATCCACTTAAAGAAATGGTTGGCACAAGAGGCAAAATGCATGCGATGTAATTCATACCAGCAATCAACTTGCAATTACAAAGGAAATTAAAGCATGACTTCAAACTGCTTAACTCCTCCCTCAGGCCAACTCACTGTTTTGTACACAGAAGCAAGGGGAACCCATTCCCATTATGAAGAATTATGGCCACTGTTTAGGGTGACAGCACATAAGCTCAGGAGCTGGAACCGTAAGTTCTGGGCTGGCCTTTAGTAATGTCTGAAATGTCTTGTTCTGGGGAAAATCTGAGTTGGTTGGTGAGTTCTCTGTCAGTTGCTGAACATTAATGTTGCTGGCAGAGCTTCAGGTTTAGGTTGGGACTTTCTGCCAGCTCAGCGGTTATGGGTACCCTGTGCCTGATTTGAACTTTTGGGTGAGGGACATTCCCATTTAAATGTACCAGAGCTGGGAACTGGTGCCATGTGCCTTTTACCCTTTTCTTCTCAGTAAATCCAAGGTGCAGCTGAAAGAGATTCAAGGCATGTTTTAATTTTGCTAAAATTTACTTTTGGACTAAATTAGGGACATGGTTATATCACAGGGGCATGAATCTTTCTCATTTTGGAGGCACTGTTCCATGATGTGCTAATTCCACCCCCAGACTGCATACGTAGCTGTCTCAGGAAGTGTTAAATACCTAATAATATTTTTGTCCTTCTTTGTCAGCCTGAAGGAAATATGAATAGATTTAGTTATTAAGATATTAAAGGAAGTTGGTTAAAACATTCTCTCCTCTGTGGGGACTTGAGGATTAGAGAGGTGTTTCCAGACACAGCTCTGAATAATTTAGTTAGATGGTTTGCCCTTAGAGATCAGAAGCAAATGAACCATGAAATAGACCCTCTGGCTGTTATTTCCTAATTGACTTGATATGAAGACACTCCCAAATCAAGTGGACTGACATAGATTTAATTACTTATACTGCAATGTCATTATTTAGTAGTAGCAATATTGTAGCTGTGACAGGCCAAGATGCAAGAAATTTCAAGTGCCTAAGAAAGGCAGTATTTCTTATTAGACTTAGAGATGGAAGAAGTGCACAAGTGTTCAGGCCCAAGGTCACTCCATCAGGTCATCAGAAACATTGCTCAATAAATTTGACCTTCATTTATTTTGAAGGAACAGCTCTGCTCGAGTTTAGTATATCAAGTTTCTATTTCCTGCTGGAAACACAATTTCCCTTTGCAAACAGCCTCATTACTATCCATTTGCAGAGTAATTGCTGAAAGCTTTTTGTTCGCTTCTTCAAAGTATAGAGTTCAGAAGCACAAGGTCTGATCAAGATGTAAGACAAGATATGACAAAGAGATGCTGTGCCAAAAGCTTCTGTTTTTTCCAGATATGTGGGCAGTCTAATAAAGGTATTGCCTCTTCTACAAATCTTATGACTCTATGTTATTATTTTTGTTAAGAAGCTACTGAAAACTCTCAGCAATCACCCTACAAATTGCTAATAATGAGGTAATTTGCAAAATGAAATTGTATTTGCAGTAGGAAAATATAACAGTAAGTAGTGAATTCTAAGGAGAGCATGTATTTGAAATAATTGAAGCTCAAATTTATTGAACATTTTGTGGAAAGAAAGGAGCTGTAGAATGCCTCAGAGCTGGAATTGAAATTAAGAGACAATATCACAGTGAAACACAGGAACCTTTATGCTCAGACATATTATGCAGCTCAGTTATAGCATTTGACACATCTGACATAATGCTGTTGGAGGACAAAGAAGAATTGGAGTTCAGCTGGAAATGTAAATGTTTGACACACCACATGGTGTAAAATTCTGGAGTGGATTAGTTTTCTTCAGGAATATAATATGTGAATGAAAAAAAAGTGACCTATATTTCTTGAACGTAAATTTAATTAGGGTGTTTATATTGGGAATCCAGTTTTCTTACAGAGCTCCTGTAGTCAGTGGAGAGAATTTGGCACCTCCACAGGTAGGCTCTGGCTAACACAAGTTGCCATCAGGAAGGTGGGTAAGTTCGTCCATCAATAGTTCTCCAGCGATATTACAAAGTGTGTCAAAGAATACATGAGAGCTCTGTGGCTTCAATTTTGGCCACTGATGGAGAAATCAAACAAATGTTTTCAGTAAGGCCCACCACACACATTAAATGTGCTCATCTCCCTTTGTAGAGGTATGAGCCTGGATTTTATCTTTACTCATTTCCATATAATAAGGCGGTGGCTGGAAACACACATCTCCTGAAATTGCAAATTAAGTCAGCATTCAACAGAACCCATCTCAGCTGACCAAACGCTGAGTTAGCCAGAGAGGTGAAAGTGGGCTTCTCACAACAATGAATTTCAGCCAAAAGACAGTGAGATAAAGGATAATTCTTGGCTTTTCAGGTTATTCCTGCATATCACACAGCAGCTGCAGAGGCACAACGTCGCCTCTCCCAACATCATCAGTGATCACTGGCATGTGTTACGCTGAAACACGCAACCTGCACGTCCTATTAATACTTGCAAATTCCTCTGTTCTCAGGATTAAAAGATAAAGCTGAGAGCACAGAATCATTTTTGCTAATGTTTTGCTCCACTGAATCAGTTCAGCAACAGCAATCACTGGACCTCAGGGGAAAATGTAAAATGAAAATGTTGATTTATTTGCCTGTTTTATGGCAGAAGCAGAGACACCTTGATAGGCTTAGACTGATAAAATGTTTCAGAGATCTAGAAAAGACATTAACAGCACTGCCTCAAACCTTCGTCAGACTTGAGATAATTTCTTCTCCAAAGAGCCTTTAAAGATGGGCTTTTTATTCTTTCAGTTACTGGAGCATTAACTAGCCATTAGCTATTTATTCAAATGGATGTGCAAATGTAACAGAGGAAGTTTAACAAACTTTTTCAGCACATTTTCATCAGTTGCCAACAGCAGTTTCATGCAGTTTTTCAGCCACTGTCTGGTGGAGACCTATCCTGGTACAGCAGGCCAATCTTTGACACAAAGCTGATCACTTGGAGCAGTGATCAGCTGCTCCATTCATCAGGCAATAAAGAAATGCCATGGAAAAATTCTACTTTTGCAGAAACCACAGGTAAAATTGATCTGCAGGGGTACATGGTGTAAAGTTATTTATGTCAGGGGCAGGAATCCTAAGAGCCCAACCTTTTACTGCTACAGGCAATGACATCATTGCTGCTTAGGCTAGAAGAGCCCAGCAATCCCACCCCATAAATTTCTGCAAATGATCAGGCATGTCCTAGTGTTTTGGAGCAAATTTAAGACCTATTGTAAAAGTTAGAGCCACAGAGAAAGTGCTCCCACTGGAAGAGAGCAGGACAGTTCTGTAGCAGAAGCACAGGAAGATGCTCGAGGCTCCAGAGCTGCACACACACAGTCAGCCACTGATCACTACACAAATTGCACCTTGGGAAGAAGGGAGGATTGTTTTGAGGCCAAATTAGTAGAAAGAAGACTGTGTTTGCAGCATATGTGAAACATTCTGTAAATGGTGAAAATATAAATGCAGTAACAAGAAGGTACAAGGCCAGTAATGACCTCTGCAGAAAAGGAACTGGGACTGTCCCCTGACTGTGGATGCTGGAACTCATCAGTGTTGCTACCCAAACACCAGGAGGTTCTCCCTTCTCTTCAGTGTGGAAAGACCACTGCTTGTGGATTTGCAGTTCCCTTTTTATAAACTCAACAATCATACATCAACTATTATCTTTTATTATAGAACTGGGTTAAGAAAATTAAAGTTTTAAAGAACAGTGAGTGTTCTTGTGAATGTGCATGTTCATGTTCCTGCCTCTCTGTGTGTTTTCCAATCCATACAACAATGTGGTTAATACTTGGTCATAGAATCGAAGTGGTATCAGATGTAGTCCATAGGAATCACATTCCACCCTTAAAATCCATATTCTCTCAGCTAGAGAGTTACACAGGATTTCCGTGGCACATAGATTGTGCGAGGACTCCGTTCAAGGCTGTGCTTCCCTCAGCTTTCTCACACTAGTGAGTTTCCCTGTTTCCTCCGAGCACAGTGCAATCCCTTCCCTGAATAAAACTGTGGTGTTTTCTTAGCTGAGCCTCATATTTTCGCCACAGAACTGGTAAATATTTCATGTGTACAAAGGAATTGTTGCATTAGCTTATCCCATCAGATTGCCTGGAATCTGTATATAGCAGCAAGTAAAAAAATGTACTGCACGAAACCTCCATTGCAATGAGGAGAAATTGCAGATAAGCATTTAAAGAGTGAATATCTCTCAGCATTCAGAAATGGTCTTGAATTTCTTCTGTGAGAAATGTGCTGGATGTATGTGTGTCATTAGTCTAGAAGAGATGAGATGATTCATATATATTGCCAAGTAGAAAGATGGGCTTGTACAAGAAAAGCAAAACCGTAGGAGATGAAATGCAGATGCAAGACTGAGGGGACAGAGACCTTCAGAGCGTGAGCAGCAATAACCTCTGCTTTCAGTCTACTGGGGTTTGCCACCACCATTCCCATCCCCACTGCTTCTGGCCCTGAGTTGTTCTTCACATGCCTGCAAGAAAGAGTGAGATTTTGTGTGGAGACCTTATGTCCCAACTTACTGATCTTGGTAATTTCTTTTTAGAATACATGCCTTACATTTAAGGATTTCTATTTGGAGACATGGTCCTTTCTGGCACAGTGCTGAACCCCTTTTCATCCCAACAGTGAGCAGGTGAGCTGTCCATAGATGGAGCAAAAAGCAAAAGGGCAAATCCAAGGATTGCTCTTCTAGCCATGCTCCAGCTAGGATTTCATAGACCTTTCTGTTCAAAGTTTCTCTGCTTCTGATACCCCTGTGCATGAATATGTCTTGTTCCCCTTGCCTTGAAGAATTTTAGTATTCTTTGTCTTCACTTCTTATATGCTCAGACAAACACTTTCATGGCAGGAAGAAGGAAACAAAAGGAAATGACTCATCCAGATAACAGCAATGAAATATATTTTTACATTATATTCTATATCTGCTAACTAAATAATCATAAATATTGCAACGATGCCAAGGCTGACATTCTGTGAGATGCTTTTAGAGGTGTTTAGAAACTTGGCTCTGACAAATGAGGAAAGGAAAGAAAGTCACATTTGTCTGCCAGGTCCATCCAGTTTGCAGTTGATGGGAGCTGCGTAGGTCATTTTGTGAAGAGTATGCATATCTAAAAGGAGTTTCTGCTCCATGAAGATGTAGAGGTGATTGCTTTTTGAAAAAATGGGAAAAAATTTGGGAAAAATATTAGTGGAAAATGTAATCAATGGCTGTTTTGAGTTTGGGTTGAGTTTCTTTCTCTCTTTTTATAGAGAAACAGGCCTGTATCACTGAGTGAGCTTTTTTTTTTTTTTTCCTTCTATACTGGGAATCAAAAATGGGTGAGACAAACTTGAAGAAAATAGTTCAGGCTTTGCAGAAAGCTGAAATAGGTCCCTATGCTCATCTGGGCTGCAGTTTGACAAGTACAAATACAGCAGTCAGCTTGGGACAGGTTTGTCTGCAAACCTGTTACGTGGAAGAGATATGAGATTCAGACCATGATCCATGTCTAGATTGCAGCACCAGGCTGGGCTGAGTGTCAGTGTCACACTAATGCAGCTGCACTGATCTGTTCCCTGCTCCCATTTAGCCACTGTTAGCCAGGGAATATCTTTGCACTGTGCTCAACTGGGTGAAGAAAATGTGTCTTACAGGGATGTCATGAAGTTAAGGTTATTTCAGAAGAAAAGATACTTTTCTATAGATTATGCTTTCACTTCTGCCTTTGTAGTATAATTATTAGCTGCCAACAAGGATATAGGTTTTGTAAAAATAACATAACATTTAGTCGTCTTTGGGATTTGACATCTGGGTTTGTGACTTTCTGTAGTTTTCTTCATCACCTTTTGAAAAGATTAATTTTCTTGGACACTCATTAGAAGTCCAGGGCACACCTGGATTACTCAAAAGAGTAAAATGGAATCTCCTTCTCATGTCCTTGTCCTCATCCTCATGAACTCTTCTGTGGTCACGTTCTGAGCACAGCCTTTGCCTTTGTCAGCCCCTGACGCAGTATCTCAGCATGCAAGTGAGACTAATAATATTAGCTACAGAAGTGCTCAAGTGCTCTTCTGTAGCAGGTGACAGAGAAGAATCTGGTCTTTCCATGGGCTTTTCAGAGCCAAATTAGATGTTAAATTGCAAGGAATAGGAATCCTGAAAGAAACTCTTCTCTCTCACCTGCTATCTTCTCCTTTAAGGTCACAAGAAGAATGAAGCAGACTTGACATCACTTATGTGTGAACATTTCTCACAGGTAAATCTGCATGAAGAATAAGAATATAATCCTATGGTGTGTCCTGAGTTGCCCCCATATTGTAAAACCCAGTAGGATTGGGAAAGGGAATGTGCATATTTTGGGAGATGAAAATGTTGTATGAGACATCCTGCTCCCTTGAGGACTTGGAATGCACAGACCCTTGGTATTTGGGATTCATGTATCATTTGCCAGCAAAACAAAAGATAAAATAATAACTATTATAAAACAAGCAGCAGGCAAACACAGGAGTCTGGGATTTAGAGAAATTAGGTTACCAAGCCTTCTGTCTCTCAAATATGTGATCTGAAAGAAAATCACTGCTCAGTTTGTCAGTCATGTGTTTCTCCACAAACACAGGGTGTCTAATCTCATCCTCATTTACACACTCACAGGATGCTGCGAAATCTAGAAATCTATGGGTGCCTAAAGGCTATGTTATTAATAGGATATAAGCAGCTGACTACAAATTACATATAAGGCATAGACTATGTAATTTTATATTCAGTATTCCATAGCTCAGCTGAAGTGGTGGGTTGTTTAAATATTCAAGTAGAGGAAACCGAGATGGAGATCTAGTTGCAATTCTAGGGATGCCAAAGTACTTTCACCTAAATATGCCACTATAGCAAGTTTGGGGCTGTTGCTGGCCTGTGGTTTCTGCAGGCTTTCCAGGAATGGCACCCAGTGGGGTAGAGGCCAAAGGCAACATAGCTCCAGAGACTTCTTGAGGACTATGAAGAAATGCTGTTGCTGCTCTGTGTCCTGATAATACCTCATTTCCCATCTTTCTGTCCATGAGAGCTCAGTGCCCGGGTGAGGCAGAGAGTGGTGGCAGCAGGCAGTGGTGGCAGCAGGCAGGGGTGGCAGCAGGCAGGGGTGGCAGCAGGCAGGGGTGGCTGCAGGCAGGGGTGGCAGCAGGCAGAAGTACCTTGCTCCTGTGTTAGATGGGGAGCAATGGCCCAGCACACCTTGGCCTCAGCTGCTGGAGCTCATCTCAAGAGGTAAAAACACAATTCAACCTCTGCTCCTGCTCACTCAGGCTAATTACTGCGAATTAGTGCCAAAGGAAAGCTTGAAACAGTAGCTTTTAATGATGGTCTCTGGCTCGACAGCCATTATCAGGTAGGTCACTGACCTGCCGTCCTGGCAAGAGGAGTTTTAATGGAAATTTTATCTGGAACATGTGCCCTGGAGATGACGATGCCTGTGTCCTGCTGCCAGCCCAGGTACCACAGGGTGCAGTGAGTGACACACAACACACCCACAGTGCAGACCATCCTCATACCTCAAACCTAAATTAGTGGTTGCACAGGTTCTATAATATTTTAATTTCAACCAGTTTACATCTATAAAGCCCTCAGCATACTGGCCTGATTGCACAGCCGTCATTCCTTTCGGCAGGAAGTTAGATTAGAAACCTCTCACGTACCCTTCCAACATGCTTTATTCTTTAACTTTATGATTTTATATATTATGAATATATAGCACACACAATTAAATATCTATATAAATGCATATATACATATAAACAAAGTACATAAATACATTAATATATACACAAACTTAAAATCTTCAGGAGGACTAAGTAAAGATTAGCTTATTTACTCTTGGAGGGTAAATTTGCCCAAAGGGTAGGGACAGCAGCTCCCATGGGGTCTGTAAAGAGAGGAGCAAGGAGAAAGTAAATGGGGCCATCAGGATTACTGGGCCATCAAAATCTCTCTGCAGCTCTCTGTGTATTTACACCAATGTAAGTCTAATACAGAGACAATATGGGAAAATACTGTGCAGGTTCATCTGTTCCTCTGCTCTGAAACAGCAAGTCTCAAGTGTGCTGTCAGAGACTGTCCCTTAGCTGCTTGCAAGGTTTTAAATGCTATGACACATTTGTGGTCCCAGGAAAAGGCAGCAATTTTTTCCTATAAATCACAGGCATCTTTTTCCTGTTTAATTAGTATCTTGGGGGATTCACTCTACATTTTCCTTGCTTTTATTAGCTACAAATCCATCATACATTACACTTTTACAACTTCTATGATTAACAAGGTACTGGATGCCTTCTGCCCACGCAAGCTTTACCTTCATCTGAAAGCACATTCTGGCTTATTTTACACATAAGTATCACAGGGAAGACCAGGAGGACCTGAATGCTGACTGAGTGCTGAAGGCAAGGGGGATCTGACCTGATGAGGAGGAGCTCCTTGGGTGAGATGACAGAGCAGCAGGGCCACCTGCTGCAGAACCTGGGCTTTGAGCTCCAGCTTTAGCCTGCATGGGTACACACTGCTGTAAACTCATGGCTGGCCTCTGAAGTTTCTGCACCTGTAATTTGTTTGTGATAGCAAATGCAGCATTGTTTTTCTCTGTGCCCCATGCAGCGTGGCCGAGCATTGAGTTTTGAAGTGCACTACAGGAACTATTTATGGCTGAATCCCAGAGCAGGGACAATGCAATGCTGCTGTGCTCAGGAGTAAGGTGACATCTGCTTGTTGCAGACCATGACTCTTAAGCTCTTTCTTACTTGGATGCAACAGTTACGATGGAAATGATCTGTGAAATTGTGTTCCCACAACAGAAGTCACCAGTGTTCAACAATAAATGAGAAGGTAAATTTGTGTTTCTGCCTCATATTATTTGAGTGTTGACCGGGGCAGAGTGAGAAGGGAGAAAATTTAAAAATGAACTGCATAGAAATGTAAGACCAGGTAAGAATAGAAGTTTTGTCATAAAGTCCAGCAAAGAAAAAGGGACAAATCAGACCTGACTTAAAACCCTTTTCTCATTTGGAGTAGTCATTCTTGTTAGCCATGAGAGAGGATTTCCCCAGGATAAGCTAGGTCTGATGACACAAGCTTTGCTGTAGAAGAGATGGATTTCTGACCACAAGACAAAAAGGGACATGACAGTGACTCTTGTAGCTCAGGAGGAAGAAAGGGGTAGGAAAGGACACTTAGTACCTGAAATACGCGTTGTCTAAAACTTCTTATCTTCTTTTTTTCAAGTCTACTACTTTAGCCAAATTCCTTCAACCATTAGCTGAGGAGATTCAGAAGCCTGCATAAGACAGGTGGACATGCATGCATCCCAAAATCCAACCCCCTCTGCCCATATGGTCCCAGACTGGGCTCAGGACAGGGCCACTCTTGTTGTACCATCGTCCCTGCTAATTGCGGTGGGAAAAGCTGGAGCCCAGCCCCACACTCCTGGGTGACAAGGCTGTGATCCTGCACACATAAGCAACCCTGGGCCAGATGGAGCTGAAAGGAATAAGGGAGTGTCTTTACAAACAAACAAACGGCTGGAAAGATAAGACCCGAGTCTGCTGATAAGACCTATACTGAGAGGTAGAAGAAACAACGGGAAGCATTTCCATAGGAATTCCACTGATTGACTCGCCCAAGACTGTGTTAATAACTACAAGAACAGAGACATAAGAAAAAGAAGAAAGGGGGGATATATATTACAGGGGTCTGCATTAGGCATTCCGGGAAGTCTGTACTTCTCGAGTACCTCAGCCTATGGGGAAAGAGGGAGGGAACCTGTGGCCGGGAAATTAGGATAAAAAGAGGCTGCATCCTCTACCAGTTTGAAAGACCCCATGAGAAATGCCCATGTCCTCTCCCTTTATTAATGAATAAAGTTACAGGGTTCCCCTGTCTCCTTTTTGGATATAAACCTCTGGTGTTTGTGGATTAATTATCCTGACAGAGCTAATGCTGGTCCTTCAGTGTGGTTCCTGCCCTTCCTCACCTCCAGTGCAATGTTCTGGAGGAGCAGCTACACCAGGCAGCAACACGTAGGGCACAGCTGTGCTGGACCCTGCCACTTTTTAACCTCAAATGATGGACGCTCCTCTCACACTGTCCTGGCACTTGTCAAGTGTGAGCCTTGCAGTAGTGCTGTGGGCAATGACAATGCTGCTTTTCTGTGTTGTCCTTGCAGCTTAAACAAGCTGAAATAGCCAGCGAAGCTTTTGCTGTGCTGTCCCCTGCACCCTCGTGAGGAAGCAAGGCTTCTGGATATGTGGATTCATCCCTGGATTCAAAGCCCTCCCAGGAGTCCCTCTATGCTGCCCTTCATCAGGCAGTGGCTGGGTATGGCGAGGAGTTGAGTTTACTCTGTCCTTTCTCCCGTGGAGACCTTTACTTTTGTTCAGCACTTCTTTGTTGTTCTGGTAATACAAGTTAACAGCCTCTTGAACCAGCATCTCTTTATCAGCAGAAAACCATCACGATTCAGAACATCAAGTGCTGCACTTGTGCCCTCAGGAGGGAGCGCAGAGGATGGGAAGATCAAGAAGATGAACCAGCCTATATCTCTTTGAAAGGCCAAACAAGCACTGAAATAGAGTGAGTGCATTTATCTAGGGGTTGGGCTTTGCATTCTCACATCCTGCTGCGGGAAGCTGGAATTAGGCACAGGTGTCTCTCTTCTGCTTTGCTGAAAATATTCAGGATATCACGACATTTGTCATAAATGTCTTACTGACTTGAAAGAAAATTATGTGCTTGATGTATCTCACAGACAATAGGGAATGAAATCTCACCATGTCTTCATGCCACACTGAAGTTCTGTGGAGTTATTTCAATTGAATGAAAAAGGAGAAATAAGTAGGAGCCCAGAGATATTAGTGAAATACCTGTCACACAGCATGTCAGCAGCAGTGGCAGCACGAGGGTGCACAAATCCTGGCCAGTCTCCTACAACAACCCTGCTCTTAGCTGGTCCCTGAGTATTTCCTTGCAAATCACATTATTATTGTGCCTGAGAGTCTCACTTCAGACTTTCATCAAAATGGCAGGTGAAAATAAACCTTAATCACTCTACGCTCCATCTGTAGTCAGTAGCAAGAGATGTAGGGGCAAATCATACCTTGCAAGGGCTGGAGCACACTCTCTAAGTGCTGATCCCCACCATTAACTGTAATCAAAGACTAATCAAAACTAATTTAAGTGTGAAGGGTAAATGTCTAAAATTGCTCCGTCCCACACCAGTCACAGAAATGCAGCCTATCGTTTACTCAGACTAGCGTGTGTAAAATACACCATGTTCCAGGAACCCGGGACGATACATTCAGGGCCTTTTTCTAGATTTCTTCCATGGAAACCTGAGGGTTTCTGCATGCAGGGCTTATCTATGTGGACCCCTCCCTTTCAGTAGGGGAGGCATTGCTTAAATATCTGCTTGTGTGTCAGCAGATATGGTTATCACTGCTCCGTTTCTTGCCTGCTTCCTTGTGGTGGGTGTGGATGGCTACCTAGGCTAAAGAAGAGAGAAAACCCACAACCTGACTTGGCTGCAGAGTACCTGCTGGACTGGTAACTTCCATGCCACCCTCTCTCTGCATGGGGAAAGCATTCTCAGGTTTGGAGGTGGAAATGAGAGCTCCATTGATCAAATGTACCACACAAAAAGGTCTTCATATTGCATTAACAACACACCCAAAGACTTTCTTCAGCCAGGAAAGAGCAAAGAATAATTCTTGGTCCCATAGAAATCAATGACAAGACTTACATGTATGAAAATCTCACCTATGTATTAATTTTTCAAACCTTTCTTAAAGGTAGAAGGCTTGGAAGATTTGCTGAACAACTCCCTACATAAAAATCACACACCTGCTTAAAAAATAGCTTACATTAAAACATTATAATGGAAGAATGAATAAAAAAAGAAAGGAGAGGAGCAAATCATGTTGTAAGCTGGCAAAAATATATATGGAACAAAGCCATTGGAAAAGAACTTGACAGGTTTCTTCATGTTTTAAATTGGAAATGAAAATTTACTGAAACTAAATCTCTTCAGAATTACAAAGATTTTCATGCTGATTTTTAATCAAATTAATTTGGTTCAAAAAAAGAGCCTTCTGTTTTCAAAACTGAAAAATTACAGGCTTCAATTTTTTTCCAGCTTGAGCAGTTCAACTTCCAACTCATAACTATAAAAGATACTTCAGTCAAAATTAAAACTAATTTTCCTCGCTCTACTCAATTAAAAGATTTCCTGAAGTTTTGGTAGAAGAAAGTTTGGGTTATTTTGACTTTGTATCTGGATGTTTAGTGGGAAACGCTTGGGTGCTTAAAAATATCTGCATGTTAGAAAAATAATTAAGAATCCTATATTTGAATTAAAGTTGCTTAGTCTTAAAACTGGAGTCTATTAATGGTGTATTCATTTAAGCCCATGAAAATACCTGTAGTGTCAGAAAAGTCTTCAAAATAATTGAAGTTTAAGATATTGAAGTGCCTACTCATTTGGGTAGGTCATTACAGTCCTGAAGTATCCCCCTGGCAGAGACAGAAGCACACCACTGCCTTCCCTCCTGATCAGTATGCCAGGAGCCAGCTCCCATGAAGAGCTGTCCTCCTAAAACCAATTGATTTCAACAACTTAAAGACATTCAAGTATCTCTGAGGATAAGTGCAGGCAAGCGAGAAAATAAGTTTCTGTGTTTTAAGTGCTGTGAGGAGGGGAAGGAGAAAGGATTCTTAATTTCCAGAAGTCTAAACCCAAAAAGTTTGTTCCATTCTGGCTTGAGTACTTGGCTACACCATCCATTCCCCATTGGGAGTGAGAGAAGCATCGGGGATGTGGTTGGTAGTATCTAGAGATGATCTGAATCAAGTGCTGACAAGATCTCTAAAGGAGGGAAAATTCAAGCTCTAATTTGACAATTTTACATAGTCTTCAGTGCTATTAGCATTGTACAATTATTGAAAGTCTCTTGGGATTGAGCATGCTGCATCCTACACATATCTATCCTTCAATTCCTCTTGGATCTAGTTCTCACACAAAGCACAGGATGATGTTTCCTTACTATAAACTCAGTCAATTGAGAATATCAGTTTAATAATACATAGAAATGCAAGTTCAACCTAGATGCTTCAGAAGAAAGTTAGACATGTAACAACAAAAGGACAGGATGTTCTACACTTTATTGTTTCCTCTGTAGCTCTATTTAGCTTTGCTGAGGTGTGATATTGTTATGGCATAGTATTAACAAAAAAGCTAAACTCGGCCATATGTGATGGCAAAACTGCAGAGGTGCCATGTGCTGTGCACACAGTCCCCATGAAGTTTGCTCATATCATGCCCAGACTGACCACTCTCCTCCACATCTCCTGCACGTTTAATGTAGCTTTTTTACACTTTGTCATTAAGCCTGAGGTTCTGTAGCACAGGTAATGGCACTATCCCCTATATTTAAATCTTTTATACACACCTGGTTCTATGACAGGAATTATTATTTTACTATTGCGAGGACATTGGCCACGGTCCAGCAATTATGTAAATTCATAGCAAAACGAGGGAGAGAAGGCCAAGCCTTGGCATGGGAATTGCAGGCAGCTGCCTGGTGTAGCAGGTGGTGAAAGGACCATTGGCTTTCAGACATGCCCAAACTGGCTGTGAATTAAATGGGTGTTGGTGTGCGGAATTTTAGAGGATGGAATGCAACATTGCCAAGACCAGCTGTTGCCACCTTCACCTGTTCCTTCTTCTGGAAGCAGGAGGAGCATCAAGCTGGTGCTTTAGGGTTCTCACCAAGTTCCTCTTCCTCCTCCTTTCTGCCTTCTTGTGACAGGATTGGCTTTGCCTAGGTGCCATCCTGGTCTAAACTGAAAATAGTTGCTACCAGGAATTTGGCTAGCTGTTACCATGACTGATGAACATTTCATTAAAGTGCCATTCTGTATGTACCAAAAGAGGAGTTATTACCTGTAAAGTTTACTTTAAGGAGATAATCTTTGTACAGCTTCCTGCCATCCAGATGCTTCATGGCATCACAGAGTTTGGTGGTGTTTGGGCAGAGAGTCCTCTGCATTTTGTGCAAGGCATGGGCCATTGCATACACAGCATTCACCACAAACATGATCTTGGATTCTTGCTCGTAGTTGGAACTGTTGATGGTGAAGTGCTTCTCGCAGGCCTTTTTATGTGGTTTCCGGTTCTGCAGACTACACTGGAATTTTTGCTCCCAGAAGTCCTTGAACCAGGGGTTGCGCCTGTTGTTGTAAGGACTGAGACTTTGGAAGTACTTGTCAAACTCTTTGACGGGATGGGAAGCAAGCTCCAAGGTTATGGCCCCGGAGGCGATGTGCTCATTGCCCTTGACGATGCTCTCCTGTGCTCCCCAGCCGTCGCTGGCAATCCAGGTGAAGGACACGTTGAAGCGGTTGGCGGCGGCGATGAGCTCCCGGGAGTCATCGCCTCGCATGAAGAGCACCACCACCCTGGCGTTGGGCTTCTGGAGCAGCTCCCTGATCACGCCGTCGTAAGATTTCCTGATGTTGGACCGTCCCACTTTCTCGGAGGTGGCGATGCAGATGTTGCGCAGGCGAGCTTCCTGCTCGAAGGCCTCGATCCCTGTCTCCCCGTAGTCTCCTTCAGAAGCCACTGTTGACACATAAGTCCAGTTGAAATAACGCAAAATTTCAGCCATGGCTTTTGCTTGGTAGAAGTCCGGGGGCACTGTCCGTGCGAAATAATCGTAGCGGGATTTGTCGCTCAGCTTGGCGCTGGTGGAGGCATAGCTTATCTGGGGGATCTGGAAGAGTCTGAGCAAATTTGCCACCTAGAGAAAAAGGGGAGAAGCACAGATTACTAAAGAGTGGTATTTATAAAGTGAACAGAAATATTTAGGGAAAGGCATTGACAGTGTTTTTTAATGAGAGATGTTCTGACAGTCAGAGATTGAGGGTGTTGGTAGAGGATGTTGATAACAAACTCCAGTGAGAGCATTGCACTGAGCTTATGCACAAAAACTCTTCTGATGCCCCGTTAATTCCCTGGGTCCTGCTGGCACTGTAATGGACCTTTATTTTTGTGAAATTGAGCCTGTTTAAACCAACAGATAATTAGACACAAATGGACAATATATTTCAGTTTCAGACTGTGTTCCTTATTAAGGTCTGGGGATTTGCATGCCTTTGCTGTTCATAGTGGGATACATCTTCACCGAGACTCATTGTATTTGATAACCAAATGCACTAATAAGACATAAATTTCCCTTCTGTGCAAATATCACAAATGTACAGGCCTTTTGCAGAACTATAATTCAAGAAAAGTCCCCACGTCTCCTATTTTTTACTAATTTAAACTCTTTCTTTCTTAGATGTTCTTACTGCTGAGATGACACATCTGTTGAATGTTAGTATTCTTCAAGTGTTGCACAATGTCACGGCACCACACAATCACAGATTCACGGAGTCACAGAATAGTCTCAACTGGAAGTGACCCACAAGGATCACTGAATCCAGCTCTTACGTGAATGGCCCACATGGGGACCCAAACAATGACCTTGGCGTTATTAGCACCATGCTCTATCCAACTGATCTAATGTCATGTTGACCTACAGTTTTTAATAAATAATAAAAACTTTTAATAGTCTCTATTTGCCCTTCTGGTTTGATTTATATGGTCCAAAGTTCTGCTTTCTTTTTTCTTCACGTGTTGCTATGTCCAGTGCTTAAATATTCCCAAATCTACTCTGCTGCTCTCACAGAAGTACAACTCTTGATTACATCTGGAAAGAAATAAAGAAAGGTTACAGCATTTTTTTCCTACTGTAACTTCTAAGTGGCAAAGGGAAGATTGGTGACTAGAAGTCATGTCCAGTAAATTAAATTTGAAGCTAATCTTGGAGTACAGCCTGACGAAACCGTTTGAAAAGCAGTAGTGTGCTTGAGATTCCTGCAATGGTGTACTTGAGATTCCCAAGGGAAACTTATTAAAAATTGCCCAATCATTTAAGTTTTTTAATCTTCCCCAGATGTTTCTTTGACCACAGACTGTCTGTGAGAATTCAAAGGCAAAGGACTGTTTTGAAAAAAGTGTTGTAGAGCAGGAAAATTTTGAAGGCTCAGACATCAGCAGCAAATTAGACTGTCTGGTTAAAAAAAAAAAAAACAACAAAAAAACCCAGAAGAATTTTATTGATTTTCAATAACCTGTATAACTTGGGATTTTATAGATTTAGATTCTGTCTTTTCTGTAATGCAGACACTGAACTAGTACCTGCTACAGCTCAGTGTCCCCCTGAAAACAGATGTAATCTCATCTGGGACAGATTCTGCTGCCAGCCAGACTTGTACAGGGACTGTCACAAGCCCTGGGCCACATGGAACTGAGGACTTCAGGAGGTCCCTGTCCTCCTGTCCTTCTGGAACACCAGGAAACGACCGAGTGTCCTGGCATCTCACCTGTAGCTGTTGCGTTGTTGAAGTTCACCTTCACAAAATAAACCACTGGTAGTGGCTTACTTTAGTTTAAAGCAAAATAAAACCTTTTCTACAGTGCTTGGAAGGAGTACCCTGAGCTTTACCTGACACTGCAGTTTTGCCAGTGAGTACAGGCCCAAGGCAGGGAAGTGCCGTGGCTGAACAAGTTACTGTCCCTCAGAAAGCAGCTGATGTGTTCTTAACCTCCCTGCTAGATGGCAACAGATATAAAACTGCCTTATTCTGTAACTGGGGGATTTAATTTGCATCGTGGTGATGCAAATGAACAGCCTTAAAGCAACAGGATGGGCAGAGAGGCTTCTTTTGTCACCAGGGTACAATGGATGCTTTGAGCATTGTTGAGTCCCTGTGGCTTTGTAACTTGGATTACATGCCCACATATCCACATGGTTTCGTTCACAAGTCCTCCCTCAACAAGAGCACTCTGATTTGGTAATACAAATGTACTCCATGTAGCTATTCTGGAACATTTCTTGCAGAACTGTGTGGGCTGGAATTGCTATTCTTGTCTCAGTTTATTCTAGCAGGAATTATTTTATTTGTGCTAAACCATAATGACGATATGCACACATATCATTCTGCCTTTCCCCCCTCAAACTGGCTAAAGAAGAGGTCCGTTTTCAGCAGCTCAAGTAATGCTGCTCAGTGTGTAGACAAGCCTTCAGCTCGCAGAAAGATGCTTCTAACAATTATAGCAGCTTCTTTATACTTATTTTTTTGTTTCCTTTTTTTCCCCTTTTTTTTTTNTTTTTTCTTCTTTTAGTTTCAGCAGCAAAAGCATCCACAGAACTACTCTCCCAGTTTACACAGGGGCACTCAGCCTCAGAGACCACTATACTTCTAGGGTCCCTGCAAACAGCTGCAATTCTGATTCCTGTGCTCTGGGGAGAAGAAAGCTCTCATGTGTTTACAGCTGTTTTCTGTAATGCTCTTCATTATGAAGCTGTCTGGATGGCAGATTTTTCATGGACTAAAAATTAAAAAATATAAGAAAATCTGATTAATCATAAAGGATAGTGACCCAATCATCCCTGAGAGCCATGACTGCTCATGGAGTTCAATGAAGTTGTATCTGTTGTTAATTCAGATCAGGACATGTTTCTTGAAATTCTCAAGTGGGGATTTTCTGGAATATTGTAATATCCTGATATTAGGGAATAATTTTTTTTAAAAGCTCAAGTCTCAAGCACTTGGCTGATGCAATTGATTTCAGAACAGTCCCCTTTTCCAGCCATTTCCATGCTGATCTGAGCATTTGATTCTGAAAATATTATCCTGGTTAAGAGACTAACAAGATAATAGCATGGGTAGCAGGTTCTGCAGAGGAGTTGATATCTAAGACTGCTACTCAGTGTAGCAGAGGACAGTGCAATGCAAACCAGAGTTTTGTGCACTGAGATTGAACCACCTGAGGCACACCTCCACTGTAGCTCCACACTGCCTCGGCATGTGTGCTACAGCCTCAAAATTGCTGTGCAGATCCAGCTTTTGCTAAGCGAAATAATTTATTCTGGCAAAGCTCCAGGGAGCAATTTAATCAAGCCATGGTGCATGCAATTAGTGCCTGAGATCCATATGCTGGCACTTAGGTAGCAGTAGTAGCCAGGTTTTTTTCGCTGTCAGAACTGGTGGGTTTTGCAGACACCTTTGAAGATAAGCCTGGATGTCGTGCATCTGCAAACCAAAACAGCCGCTTTGCACAGCTCGCTGAGAGCAGAGCGTGGCAATAGAGTCGGTGTGATGGGAAACCTTTATGAGCCCTCGCTCTGCTGGGCTTACTAGTGCAGCCACTCTCCTGTGGAAAAGCATCCACTCCCCAAGCAAACCTGGCTCTCTCTCAGTGCTGGGATGGTGGTGATTCACTGCCCAACATGAGCAGAAAGTCCAGTGCCAGCCATGTCCCTCTGTAGGGACACAGTGCACCAGCAAATCCTGCAAATGGAGTGGCTGTGGCAGTGCCAGGGGAAGCCAATGTCCCTCTCCCAGCACTGGAGCCACAGCTGTCACTTCTGCTTCTCTGAGCTGCAGGGACAGGATAAATGCTTGTGGGAAATTGCCAGTCTTGTTTAAAACACTGAAAATGCCTTCATAATAACCACCTGCAGGGAGCCATGAATTAGATACAGCTTTCAAACACGTGAACCTGGTTTCTGAGTGTATTTGTGGCCATTCAAGGGTCCTGCTGGTAAATGGGGGCAGACAGGTAACACCTCTATGTCTCTGTAACCTTGATATATCTTATGATTTACTGAGTCTCATTGAACAATTTACCTAACATTCACAGGACATTTTTTGCTGGCAGTACAATTTATTCTGATGTTTTTGTTAAAATTTCCCTTTTTAATGACCCAGAGATTGTTACATGGATTGTTTGAGTGTGTATGCGACTGGAAAACACAGGAAACATTTTGGAAAAAAGATAAATCTCAAAAGCGCTAGAACAGTAGGGTTTCTTCCCCATAACACACAAGGGTGTATTGCACATTTGTTGGACAGAGGAGGCTCCTTGTTAGATGACAGCGCTCTCTGCCCTTCTGAAATTTAACCATGCGAGAATCTCATGGCACTTAACATGGCTTAATGAATCTAATTTCACAGAGCTCCTCTGGGACAGGCAAGAGCTACTGTGTCTGCTCTGAACAGACAATAAATCAGGCTGTGGAGCAGGATAGGATTGAGGTAAAGGAGTTTTGTCTCTATTGAGAAACTGAACAAACCTCTGTCTCTCTGAGCTGCAATCTGTCCCAATGGACATTGCGTTGCTGCCTTTGGCCTCCTGAGAAAGTGTTTCTATTTCTGGGAATAAGTTACTAGTCCAGATTCCCACAGCAAGACCATGGCAAAGGCATGTCCCAAGGTTTTCCTAATTTCTAGATCTTTGCTACACAGGGCCTGAGCTCCTGCTTTGAAGGAACGTGTGCTGCTGCCAGTGTATGGTGTATCCAGTTCCTAAATGATGGTAATCTGCCTTGCTGGCTTTTTACTCTTATTTGGGCAGCTGAAGATGAAACTACAGCTAAAGCATTCATTCCAATATATAATACAGGGTTTTTTTTCTTACTTAAATTTTTCTTGTTTCTTACATCTAAAAATAGAATAAAGTTTTGGCAGAAAGGGCTATTTTAAAAGGCAGGAAAGAAAAGTTCTGAATGGGCTGGGATGTAGGTGTGTAGTAAGTGGCAGGCATAAACCTCAGCTAAAGACTAAATGAGGCATCTCTCTAGTCAGCAGTCTCCCCATGGTCCCAATTCCTGGGTTGTACATTTTTTCTCAGATTAAAATCTCCTTTTTTAAAATTTATAACTATTTTCTTCTATCCTCTGGTCGTGCATCATGTTGATAAAGAAATTTATTTTTGTGCTCCTGAAAACAAACCTATATATACTGAAAAGCTGATATTAGGTTCCCACCAAACCTTCTCTTCTCCAGGCCAAACACCTGAAATTCCCTCAATTTCTTCTTGTAGGGTTTGTGTTCCATACTCTCCTCCCCATGATTATGATTGTATTTATTGAATCATCCTTTTATCAAGGAACCCAAAATTGGACATAATATTCTAGATGTGGTCCAATGAGAATAGAATAAGTAGAAATATTTATTTCCATCTATGTACTGGCTATGTGTCTGCAATACAGTCCAGCAGGCTGTGAGACTCCTGAGCTGCCAGACTGTAGCCCTGGCAATAAATGTGAGCAATACTGAAAAGCTGGGCTCCACCATAATTTCCCCTCTTCTCCTGGGATTTAGTAGGCTCCTAACGGGGACAGTGTGACCCAGAGTGGCTCAGTCTGGGCACTTCTGACATACTCACATAATTTGGGAGTATTTGGGAGGAGGAGAATTCAGTGATGGAAATGCAGTTGCTCAGCTTGGACCCAAGGAAAAAAAAATCACTTCAAACCAATTTGTTTTCAAAGGGAAATTAGGACTTTAAGGGCCTTACTGCTTTCAGAATTGAAAAAACCTTTATCAGCCTGGAACTTCACCTCTCCCTAGCCCATTTTAAAACTATGGGTGCCACCTCTAGGATATTATAATAAGCTCTGTAATGGAAGGCAGTGACTGCACAGGGGACATGTCAGGACCTGCAGCAGGAAACACCCATTTGGCTTTAGCAGGATTCAATTCCTTCCGAAAGGTAACTCAGGAAAAGATAATTCACTATCAAACAAATAAAAGTGTCTGGCATTTTTTGTTAGTGGGGAGAGGGGAAGAAGGAAATATTTTTAGCCTCACTCTTCTCCTGAAAATTTAGGCAATGAAGCTGGGGAAAATATAGCTAAATATTTTCATCAGAGTCAGTAGCTGTCACACAGAGAGAAGCAGGGTTTGAACCGCGAAGTAACTGCATCGGCAAAATGAACATCAGCAATAAGGACTACTGTCAGAATAACATCTAGGATTTCTGCAAAGGACCTGGGAATTTCTTTTTATATTTGTGACCATCCTGTGTAATGAAAAGCAAACCATGGAGGGCATGTAGAGAAATGTTGTGCTTTGAGACACTTGTGTGGAAATCTTTCTTTTTTCCTGCAGGGGATACCACAGTGAGCTGTCACATATGCACTCTGCATCCATACAGCATTATCTCTGGAAGCGAAGTAAGTTGAGCGCTAAACTTTTACCCTGAAAAGAGACCTGAGCAGAAGACCTTGCTTTGCATGAGGAGTGCAACTCTTCTCTGAGACATCATAAACCTGCCTGTGAGGGACTCATGTTGCATTTACACATGATCAGAAAAGGTACTAAAACTGGGGCTGTTGGTTCTGAAAGAGCACAGAATTGCTTCTAGAGTTAAAAGAGCTATCAGTGATAAATATGGTTATTTGAGGCTCATTAAGTGATGAGTAAGTCCTAGTCAGAAGGGGCAGAATGAGTGTAGGTGATGTTCAGGTGACCCAAGCTAGTTCTTATTTTTGGCCCCTTTCTCTTGTAGCTACATCCCTTCCTGCTTGGAACAGTTTATTGCTCTCTACAACTCCCTGAAAGAAGGTCCCAAGTTGGGGTCAGTCTCTTCTCCCATGTAAGAAGTGATAGGACAAAAGGAAAGGGTCACAAGTTGAGCCGGGGGAGGTTTAGATTAGATATTAGGAAAAATTTCTTCACTAAAATGGTGGTCGGGCATTGGAACAGGCTGCCCAGGGAGGTGATGGATTCACCAGCTCTGGAAGTGTCCAAAAAATGTGTAGATGTGGCACCTGGGGACATGGTTTAGTGGTAGATTTGGCAGTACTGGTTAAAGGTTGTACTCCATGATCTTAGAGGTCTTTTCCAACCTTAATGATTCTACGATTCTCTCATTGTATGGTAGGGCTCCTTCCTTCTTCCCGTGATCTCAGGGGTTACTTATCCATTCCAATAAAATTGTATGATTTCCCACTGGCAAAAGGAGAACTGATGAAAAAGAAATTATATACCAAACACAAATCAAAAAGACTGCAAAGAAATCAGTTTCTGCGGTATTTTCAAAGAAGCCAGCCAGAGGGAGGTACCCATATTCCTTTGAAATCTCTAGGAAAGAAATGTCCAGTGCTCTTTGGACACTTTGAAAATCTCAGCCTAGTGGCTGGGCTGTTCAGTTTCTGAATGTGGAATGGAAACAAAGAGGAACAAACAGCAAGGATCTGGCTGAGAGGTAGTGGAGAGAGGGGAAGAACAGAGATAAAAGAGGGAAAGAGTTTAAAGGAGACACATGGAAGCTGGCGAGTGCATGTGCAGCTTAAATGCTGGTGGTAGGTGGTCCATCTCACAGAACAGAATTTTTAATAAAGATCTGATTTGCTTTTACAAGCACAAAATCACCAGAGGCTGTCACTGCACAGCACAAATGGTGTGTGTGGCCTGGCAAACCCCTGCAAACCCCTGCACATTTCTCCTGCCCATATCCCTGTGGGGTCCATGCACAGTGGGACAGAGCCCCGTATGTTATGTTTTATTTCTTTTTTGCATTTAGTTCTTTTAAGAATTTTGCACTGTTTTCAGTGGTTGTGGAAGTCAGAAGCTACTGTTAAGACTCTGGTTGAAAGACGGTTTATTCTTGGAGGAAGGAAATGGAGGTGATTAGCTTTCAGGCTTCATGAGCCCTTGGCAGACTTTTGTGGCTAAGGAGAAATGACAGCCAGGAAAAGATTGCCAGTAAATGAGTACATATTCTGAATTTCATGCCAGATGGTCACTCACTCAGAAGTGGCTTTAGCTTTTGTGATAGCAGTAATGCACCGTTAAACCTCCTCCAGTGGTTTTGGTACAGTTTACTCGAGACACAGCAAGGAATCGAAGAGAAGACAGCAGGACATGGCTTTCTGTTCTGCCATTTTTTCTGGATGAGGCTCTAACTTGGAAATAACTTTCATGGTTGTGAGCTGGAGGTCTTGTGGGTTAGTAGCATTAAAAAACTTTACGTCCATGTGGATATACTATACATGGAAATTCAAAACCTTGCCCACCCAGAGGAATGTCTTAGTTTTTCTAAGAGCTGACTGCAGGTAATGGACCCTAGTCTTCATTTTCAGAAGATGAATCTGGTTTGCAGAGACAGGGAAGAACAAATCCAGCCCTTGAATAATTGTATTCCTGCTTCCACATGCATATTCCTGACAAGAGCTGACCTACGTATCTTAAATGTGGACTTGGTATTGGCTATGCAAGTGCTCCTCTGCAAATGAATACTGCCTTTTTTTTAAAATAATTTTTCCTGTGTCAATATCTCCAAGGAAAACACGTTTGAAATTTCTGTTGCAAACTAAGGATAACCTGGCTCAGATGAAAACCCTCCAAATTTTGAATTATCAACCTCCGGATGCTAGATTCAACTCAGCTCAGAATTTTATTTCATATAAACAGCTTTTTTAATTTTTTTTTTTCAAAACATGAGCTTTTCCATTGAGTAAGAATCCTGGCTTGAGTTTTGAAGGATCAAATGCTATGCAGATTGGGCTCACTGCTAATTTAAACACAACATCTAAAAACTAATTATCCAGATCATCATTAACGATAATAGCCTCGTCTGACCAGAAAATAATTAAGCATTCTGCATTCACTTGTTGTTTTTAGTCTCTGCAAAAAGTGCCTATCGCACATACTGACTCAGTGGGGAAGGTGTTCATTGCTGATTTACCAGCAAAATCTTTTTTTCCTTGGTGGAAGGGTAATGAAAGAAGTACAAATCTGACAGCAGGAGCATCATAAAGTGATTCGGCAGACAGCTGTCCAGACAAAAAGCAAGAGAGGGAGGGTGAAGGGAGGGTGAAGGGAGGGGAAGAAAAAAATATTGAAATATAAAAACAAACTCACAGGAGGAGGAAGAAGAAAGCCAGAAATAATTTTTGTCTGAAGAACTCAGCAAGTTTTATTTTAAGGCTAGGAAACTGCACTGTGGACTTTATGGTGTTTACAGCTCTCAGCAAAAGAAAAATGCTTGCCAGGGCTACATCTGGAAGCATCCAGCACCCTGAGTGCTGCTTGAAAACCCCACAGAGAGTGGGGTGCTGAGCCTTGCACACACATGCCTGGTGAAATATTTTGACTTTCAGCAGTGGTGTGATTCTAATTGTTACTGGAGCTACTCTGTACAGGTGACTGGCTCTGAAATTGGGTAGTCTCTTCTGGTATGGCACCAAAGTCTTTCCTTTTGAAGCCTGAACGTCCTTACAATTTCAGGCTTGAGTCTGCAATGTCTATTATTTTTGACAGGGATTTTCTTTTGAAACAGAACTTGTGACTTGCTATCTTAACAGGATGGGCAACAGGAATGAATGGCTTAATTATGTCTTTTCTAGGGCTTAATTACATCTTTTTTAGATGGTGTGAAATCTAGAGGAAAGCTAGAAAAGAGAGACTGAAGGAAGGCCAACACAAACTATGTCAAGAGAAAATAAACAACTGAACACTTTTTTCTAGCTGGAAAATGCTTGATGACAAGTTGAATGATTTGTGAAACTATTAATTTTTCTGAAGAACTGTTACAAAAGATCTTATCTTTGAACAACTATCGACAATTATAAGGAAGATCATAGAATAATATTAACTATAAGTATTGTTTCACCATCATCCATAGGTTTTGAAAATTGGATGACATACAGATTTGCATATGGCTGTACTACCTTTTTTACCTGCACTGGATGAGAAAGTCTCTCATCAGGACTTCAAATTTGATTGGAAGCTGCTCCAAACCCAAGATTTTGGAATATGAAACATCTATGCACACTCTATTATGTATATTCGACGTGTGCTGCATCTGATCTGCTGCCTCAGTGGATTCAGTCTCAGGTCAGTGATCAGCAGAGATTGGCTTCAGAAGGACAGAGTGACAATTGTTGTGCAAGAGACAACAGGCCACTTTGGAAGTGTCACCTGACTCACTCCGGGTTTCTGGGAGGGAATGAAATACCTGTGCCATTTCTTGTGCTCTAACTACTTTTATAGATATGTCTTTTAGGCTACTTCATATCTTTATATGTGATCCTTCGGACACACTTGAATTTAGGGTGGACTGAGAAGAGCACTGACTGCAAACCAAAGGTACAGCCAAAGGGCTGCCACCCCTCCACCAGTGGGACATGGCAGTCACAGGATGCTTCAAAATATTTTGCCAGCCTTGAGACAGTTGTAGCTCTAGGAACTGCTGAACCAGGGGAGGTATATTACAGAATTTCTTCTTTTTGTTTCTAGTCACTTCTGGAATTCATTTAGCTTCTAGCATCCACAACAACCTACCATTTGCTGGTTTCATTTGATGTACTCTTTGTCTGATTGGAAGAGACAATGAATAATGATTTCCTTAACAGTTTGTTCTGCCCAAGGTTCCGTAGATATCATTTTTCCCCTTCAGATGTCTCTTTTTCAGCCTGAAACTTACTTTTTCTTTGTGCTCCAAGTGATCTGACCCACATAACTGGTGAAGGATACATTCCTGTTCTGCTAGCTGCTCCACAGTGGGACAAAACCACTCCTACTACAAGAGATGGCTGAGGTCCTGCTCTGCCGAAACTATTCTCCTGTGGTGTGGGTAACCATTTGCCCTTGTATTCCCTACTATGAATACACAGACGAGTTACACACTGGAATACAAAAGGAAATAAAATATAATTTCTTTAAATTCTTCTGTGCTCTTGCATGTCCTGTGGGATCTGACCATGCTCCCTACTGATGGGATTTAATGCCTTCACAGCTCCCCAGTGTAATTCTGACTGAAACGAACATTGGATGAACTCTTGGCCTATTTATGAAACAGGCAAATGAAGTGCTGTGCGCTTTCTGTCACTGCTGGCACAGTCTTGCAGCACAGGAGAACTCTTATTGCTGTTGACACCGGTGCAGTGATTAAGGCCTGTACTCAGCCTGGAAAAATGTCCTACACTGAGTCTGGAAAAACATCCTGCACTCTCAGGACTTGGTGTCTTTGGAAACCTGCAGCTGACCATGAGGAAATACCAGATGTGGGGTCTCAGTCTATGTCAGTCTGGGCTTGAGACACCACTCACTCGTGATTGAGTCACGCAGACTGGTTTGTTTTATTTGACCCGAAATAAAGAGACCACAGGATCACAGAATCATTTAGTTCAGAAAATATCTCCAAGGTCACCGAGTCCAACCTTTGAGTGATCACCGCCTTGTCAGCTAGACCATGGCACTGAGTGCCATATCCAATCATTTCTTTAATATGTCCCAGGGATGGTGACTCCACCACCTCCCTCCCTGGGGAGTCCATTCCAACGCCTAACAACCCTTCCTGTGAAGAAATTCTTCCTGATGCCCAACCTAAACCCCACCTGTCACAGTCTGAGGCCATTTTCTCTCTGCTCAGGAGAAGAGGCCACTCCTCATCTGGCTACAACCTCCTGCCAGGTATTTGTAGCTATAGGGTCCCCTCTGAGCCTCCTCCAAGCTAAGCATCCCCAGCTCCTTCAGCTGCTCCTCAGAGGACTTTCTCTGTAGACCCTTCACCAGCTCTGTTCCCTTCTCTGGACTCACTCCAGCACCTCAACATCTTTGCTGCAGTGAGGGGCCCAGAACTGGACACAGCATGTGAAGTGTGGCATCACCAGTGCCCAGTGCAGCGGTCACTGCCCTGGTCCTGCTGGCCACACTGTTGCTGATACAAGCCAGGATTCCATTGGTTTCTTGGCCACCAGGGCACACCTGGCTCATGTTCAGCAAACCCTCACTCAGCACCCCCAGGTCCTTTCTTGCTGGGCACTTTCCCAGCCCCAGCCTGCTGTGCTGCAATGAGGTTGTTGTCACCCAAAAAAAAAAGCATAGGACCTGGCACTTAACCTTATTTAACCTCATGCCATTGACCTCAGTCCATTGATTCAGTCTGTCCTGATCCCTCGCAGTTTTCCTACCCTCCAGGAGGTCACCATTCTTACCATCTTTGTCTGGAAACTTACTGAGGGTACACTCAATCCCTTCACTCAGATAATTGATAAAGATATTAAGCAGGTTTGGCCCCAATACTGAGCCTTGGGTAACCCCACCAGTGACCTAAAGTAAGATAAGGATTTATTTTTTAATTTTAAGTATTTGGTATTAAAATGGAAAATGTTATGCACATGCAGCATGGCAGGAACACATGTTCATTTATGTATCATTTATGATTGATGCGAAAGCAGAGATTTGTGCTTAGAGCTGTAGAAGTGTCATGAAATGCAAAGTTCAAAGCAAATACTAACACTTTTGGAAACTTCAGATGCCCTCAGGATACACCATAACTAGAGGAACTGGACGCCTGGAGGTTTGAACTACAACGAGTGTTTTAAAGAATGAATCAAACTAATATAAATTCATTTAAAATAATATGTTAGATTGACACCTAGGGTACAGTGATCAAGCCAAGGTATGCTTTATTGGCAAATGTACATAAGCAGTGTTTTTCTCCCTGGAATTGCAGATGAGCGGCTCTCACCTGGTGGGGCTGCTGTGACTCACCTGTATGGAGACGCTGCTGTAGGAACCGCCGATGACTCCTGCAATGAGCAGCGGCAAATTCTCTTGGATGGCGTATGAGCCGTCAGGGCACATGTACTCTGTTTCATCCACTTTAGTCAAAGATGCCCTGACGAACTCCAAAGACTGTTCTAAGGCATATGTATCCCTGGAACACGTGTCCAAGATGTGAACTCCAAGCTTAATTCCTGGCAGCAAGTAGTTGTCTTTGTTGATTTCGTCAATAGCGAACAGCATGGCCTCCAAGCGCTGGATGCCTCGGTCTTCATTGATTCTCCCACATTCTTCTATCCCAGTGCCTTTTTCCTTGATTGGAAATAAGCCTCCTAAGACCAGGTCTCCTTCTATCTTAATTTCCTTCCTGACAAAGCTGTGGTCACTTAGGGAAAGGAAAACTCCTTTGGAAAATAAAGCTAGCGCAAGGACTTGGAGTCTGGTGAGCATCTTCATTGGTCCTGTTTTAGTAGCTCTAAGAAACACTGGTGGGAGCAAAAGCGCTCTTCAGTCCTTCTGATCCATTGCCAAATATGAAATGCTGTCCCACAAGTCAGCAAAGAACAAGCCGAGCCTTTCCACTGGACCTCTAAAGAAGAAATGGAAAGAATTAGAAGAGGTAAAAGGAGACATGAAGATGTGAGATGCCTTAATCGCACAACCATCCCTCCTTAAGGCAAACAAGACTCTCTTCCAAGCAAATTAAGGTAAATACATAAATAAGAGAGACATTAAAGGGAAAAATAAGAGACATGACAAGAAGGAGTCTTGTGTTTGATGCTTGCTCAGGGCATGAAAATGCTTGCGGCTGGACTTTCCCTCTTTAATGTTAATCACAGTTCAGTGCTTGGATCAAAGGGAGAACACAGCAGTTATGTGTGTACTTAGGATATGATTTTACTCTCACCAAGGTCAGGTTAGTTTGCCAATGACCTGAAAATAAGAAAAATCAAACCTCAGAGTGAAGATAGCATTGTAACAATTTTGTAAATGAGCACACATACACAAAGTCTGTTTATGTAACATAGACGCATGACTTGTCCATATCTCCTTGTCAATATCTCTTCAAATTTATCAAAGTAGCTGCCTTGACCTCCCAATTCTGAGATAAATTGTGTGGCAATAGTTAAACAGAACACTTTAATAATTTATTTCTGTACTTACCTTTTCCTTAACAGAGTATATACTATTAGAGTTGCAGAGTTATTTATAATTTAGAAACACTTAGCATGAAGAAATTGAAATGAGTAACAATTAAGATTTAACACTGAATAATGAATGAACATGCTTATTGCAGGGCAGTTGTTTATCCTAGTACAGTTTCAATGTTGCTGTACCAAATTGGGAGAAAGGATAGCTTTTTATTCATATTTATTCCAACATTGTTCTCTCATAAATCAGTAATGGGTCAGATGCACCGTTAAAGGTCTCTCTCTGCTATCCTAGTAGTCTGAGCTGCAGATTGCCTCAGCAGAATTTTCCATTCAGAAACGTCAATGGAAAAAAAGCTTCCTCATCCCTAAATGATCTCTAAATAAGCTAGTTTTCTTATCATCTGTAGTTTATTAAACAGGTCCAGAAAATACATTTTCTGGTAATGTTAAGAGAAGTAATGATGTTGACTGTATTCAGAAGTATTTTCTGTATCAGACTTAGTATTCTAATTTACCAAACATTATTCAAGTGTATACAGGGCATATAAAATGGTGGTACTATCCCATTGGAAATCATTACCAGACAAAAAGATGACATTTTTCACATAAACGGCTGTGTAGTTAATAATTCAGTTGTGTTGACTTCCATTGTTTTCATCACTCATCCATCGTTTGGATAAAAACAGGACTTGGGATTTTTTTTAATGCAATATCCATCTTATTTACCTTGGTGGCTTCTGTTGCCACCGTATCTCAGCAAACATTCATACATTTATCCTTATAACAGTGGTAAAATATTTGTTTTCCCTGTTTTACACTTGGGAGAAAAACAAGACACAGAAAGACGAATACAATTCTCAGAAGATTCTAAATTCAAATTTTGATTTGCTTGGCACTCACAATCACTATCAAACTTTGGAAAGTTCAACTGTGCCCTGAATCCCCTGGTTCCCACTGAGGCACCGACTCTGAAAAAGTTCCTAAACAAAGTCTTCCAAGCCTGTTTCTGAGGGATTTACCTAAGGTCGCCAGCACAGCCAAGAATCAAACTTTGATCTTTTCCAGAGCTCCTCTGATACCTTAATGATAAACCTCCCTTGTTCCCTATTGCTCCTCGTGCCTTTTATGTGAGACTTTTATAATGTCATATTAAAACAATCTGCTTTCAACAGCCCTTCAACACGACCAAGAACAACCAGGTTTCCCAAAGAAAAGGATTTAAAATGGGGCTTTCTATAAAGTTTTCTGAAACTGTGCTGGGACATACCTAGAGCTGCAGTGGATTTACCCTCAACAGCAGGAGGGATGTTCTCATCCCCTGACTCCTTCATAGGTGCTGGTTTCTGCAAATGGCATCATCTTACACCCTGCATCTCCTCCGTGCCTCAGGAATCTGTGTGTCTCTGATACACCAGCAAGGAAGGATAGAAGGGTACCGAAAATTATTTTAACATTGCACACGGAGAACTGATTTCTCCTGCAAAGAATGCAAAGGATTTCTATGTTCTGTCACTTAAGCTTGTTGCAACCTGCTGAGGGAAACTGGAATCAGTTGGCACAGCAAAAAAAGATGGAAAGGCATCTGGAAAAGATGGCACAGCAGAGGATCAGTCCCTGCAGAAGTCAAGGGGCAAGCAGAGGAGGTGAGGGCTGGGGATAGGCAGGACCATTACTGTTTGTTCCTCACCACTTCGTGTTGACGGCACTGGTGTGAAGGTGCGCAGGGATACGGAAGGAGGAGATGGTGGAACCCTGTGTGGGTTGGAGAGCACAGATGGCACATGCCCACTATCCTGCTCTACCTGGGGACACACTGCTTGGGAAGGGGTGGCCATGGGTGGGGGCCACCCACCCCTGCCAGTTGTCTCACCCTCCCCAGGGCAATGCCTCTAAAGTTCTGAGCCTGTCCCGGGGGCTTTGATACTGCAGAGAGACACCAGAGATGCAGAGTCCTGCTTCCCAGGAAAAGCCATCCTATTTTATGTGTTCAAATGCTCTCTATATAAATGGAAGACAGTAAACAAAACCACAGCTTCGGGCATCAAATGTGCTTCTCTCTTTCATCAGACTTGGCAGCCCCTGGAGGGGCATTGCAGTGTCCTGCTGAGGAGCAAGGATGCTGAGCAGAGGTTGGGGAGTGAAGACATTAATGCAAAGGCTGATTTGTCAGGGGAGGTTTCCTCTGGGCTGTGAGAGGTGGGTGCCTCCAGGGTTTCTCAGCGGTGGGGCTCCTGAAGGAAGCTGTGTGTTGGAGGTTGGGGGGGAGGAGTGGAATTTTTGCCATTCTGTTGCCAGGTAACTAACGATTGGTACTTAGGGGCATTTACTCTCACAAAAGAGACAAAGACTTTCTGGCTGGGCGGAGACGGGAACAAGAGATTTGGGAACTGATAAACTCACTCCTCGCCGGGATTCGGAGGGGAGAGGAGTGGGAAAAAACGGCGGTCTGGTTTTTTTTGGCTGCGACTGCAGGAAAAGAGAAGCCCAGCTCTGCCCTAGCTTTTCTCTACCTGGTGGGTGAGTTTCTCGGGGCACGGGACTCCAATCCTCTCTTCCCCTCCGGGAGGGTGCATCTCCCAGCTGCGCTGCAGTGGAACGGGACCCCCGCCCGCTGCTGCCGCCCGGCGCCCTGCCTGCCACCACCCCGCCCTCTGCCTGCCCTAACTGCGGAGTTTTCCTGCCGCCTCCTCTGCTGGCTGGCCCAGGCGGGCTGACCCGGCCACTCCATCTCCCGGCTCTGGGCTCTCTGCTGCGCCCCATCCATCTGCGCTCCACGCTGCTCCAG
>VZRL01004835.1:2677538-2743705 GCA_013397895.1 Origma solitaria
ACTAAGACACTGTGGATGGATTTGGGTGGTCAGTGAGCAGCGTCACTATGGTGACACCAAACACACATCTTGGTGTGATGAAGGGAGACTATTTTAAAGCAGATCACAGAGATGGGCTTGCAGCTCAGTTCCTCTCCTGCTCTCTCTGGTGTGCACCTCCCACATGCTTTCTCTGCAGCTTGTGTAACTCAGGACTATATATACAAACATTTTGTACCTATTCCAGGCTGATACAGCCCATATTCCTCCTCTTGAACACGGTGAAGCTACCACTTGCCATTTTCTACCTGAAGTGATTTCATTATGCTGACCACTCCAATTCAGTTTTGCAGTACCATCTTCTACTAAAACCATGTTTCTGGGATATTTCAAAAAGAAGCACCTGCTGATCAAGCTGAAATTCTTTTATTTTTTGTTTATATTTAAAGTTTTAACATCAGCTACAGGTGGGGCTGTGTTTTTCCAGGTGTTCTGTTAGTATTAAAAATATGTACATTCCTGCCCTATAAACTTTGCATCCCTAGTGGAAATAAAAGTAGACTTTGGGTGTAAAAGTGATGTAAATATCAACATGAAAAATAAACAGACTGAAGGAGAAAAGTTTCCATGTCTGCATCAGGGGGTTTCTGCCAGCACTGCTCTATCTGAACTGTAGCCAGAAGCGCTCAGCTTGTGAAACACCTTCATTTGGCACTCCAGAGCTCCTTCTCTTTCCACCACCCAAAGACCACAGGGGGAAGCTACACCTGCCCTTGGGAGACACTGTCAGCACTTCCCTTATGAAAGCAACTCACTTGTGTGCGACAGCAGCTGTGCTGCTCTCATGGAAAACCCACTTGCCTCTAGGTCTGAATCATCAGTTTTGGCAGATTATTTCTCTGTCTGTGAAAAGTTGATTGCACAAATTTACTATTTCTTGGTGTAAGATTGTTTATTTACTAAGGACGGGCACATTCTTGTTTCTGCGAAAGCAACTAGAATGAGAAAGTGGATGTCTGGGGTTTCTGCATTCAGTATCACCATCTCCAAAACGAAATCTGTCTTCCAGGGCTGTATTCACGTGACAGCTCTGGCCCTCTGCAGTTTTTCTGTCTGCAGCCCACAGAGTAGGCCCACCTGTACTGTTGGTTCAGAGATGAATTCTTATCAGACTAAGCATTTGCAGGTTATTTTTCTAGTAGGTGTCAAACTCCAAAATGAATTACAGTTGAATCTCTCATTTAGACAGATGACTTATAAATCAAATGTAATTGCTCATACATCAATGACAATTTTGTCCATGCCTTCCGTCATACCAGTACCAGTGCTTGGTACTCACCATCCAGCATCCAGCAGCCATGCATTTTCCAAATTTTCCAGTTATGTGTATGGACTGGGAAGCCTTACTGGGAGCTGAGACACTTCAGACTGCCTGGCTATTTTTCAACACCACTAACTAATGCATAGGACAATCTACATGACTGGGCTAAAACTCTGGAGAGGTTTTTTCTCTTCCCTACCACGTGCTATATCCTAAATTTCCCCGCATTTTTTCCTCTTCACGGTGTTTTGTGGGGTTCTTCTGTTTATGCAGCTTCCTGACAAAGGATGCAACAGGAGCTGACGTGGGTGCTGGAGATGATTATGTTTAGCTTTATTGTGGGTGGCTTCCCCTTGGCAGCTGAGGATTTATACTGCATTATTCAGAACTATAATGTGTTACTGTGGTGCCTGGAGCTGTATGTCAGCTTGGTGTCACCTGCTGTCCTTTGTAAACTTTCTTTGGAGGAGAACTATGGTCAAGGTAAGGTCACAGAGGAGGTTCCCACACCTGTGCTCTCGTGGCGTTTTACAGCACTGAAGCTAATAGTTTCATCAATAGATCTTTCTCCAAGGTCACCCATCAGAGAAGTATCTTTCCCCAAGCACTTGCTGTGCCCTGCAAATTTTATCTTAGGGAAGCGAATTTCTAAAACATTTGTAATTTCTGCTCAAAATACTGGTGCGTCTTTCAAGACTGAGACAAAAGGCTGAATGCAAAGATTTCCTTCTCTCAGAGATCATGGGTAACTTGCACAGTGGCATGGATCATCCAACACATTTATCACATTTATATGTGCCCTGGCAGAACTTGACCTTAATGCCTGTTGAGAACTGCACTGAAATATAACATGTCTTATTTCATCAGAAAAAAAGTGGCAGACAAGCTTGAGTCTCCTTGCCAATTATGATTAGAGATGTTGTCACCTCTGGAAGAGAAATATTTGTAAAGTAACCCAAACCTGTGACAGACTGGTGCCGAGAACACAAATTGCTCACATCCTGATTGTGGCTGGCTGAAATCTGGTAGCTTAAATCAGGATGTAAAAGAAAACAAAGAAACAAACAAACCAGGAAAAAGTTGCAGAAACTGTGGTGAGGTAGAGAAAGAAGTAAATTTCCACTATGGAAATGGAGAAGTTCCTTTGTGAAATGTAAAGCAGGTGCTGACATTAAGTTTGCTGAAAATTAATCAAAGTGCTTTAAATTTCAATTGTTGGCTGTTATATCTCAGATTTTTTTCTTTCTTTGTGAAAAATGACAAAAATGGCTTTCCAATTAGGTGATTTTGTGAACTTCATTTTGCCTTTAAAACCCATACACAGAAAACATTAATTAATGCAATTACCACCACTAGCAGCATAAGGCTGCAAGCCATTCAAGTTCATGCCATGAATATATTGTATATTGTAAAAGAGTTTGAAAAGACCTAAAAATTTAGGGGCAATTTCAGTATAAAGACATATAAAGCAAGAGATCAATACGTCAGTGTAGAAGCAAATCATCGGTGTCAAAATAAAAACTTACATTCTGTTACTTTAGAACAAGAAGAAAAATTCAGAACACTGTGTTACTGTTTGTACTGTGTTAGCATCAACATCTGATGCTTTATGTTTTCTACAATGTCAACATACAGCAGATGCCCAGCCCTCCCCTCAGAGATCTGTTATATCCTGTTTCAGAAAAAAAAAGAATTTAAAATATTAATCACACGGGAAAACAGATGTCTCTGACATGTTACTCTTTAAGTTTCCAGATATTAAATAACTCTATGGATTAGAACTAGATCTATTAATTTAGCCTGGTGAGGAACAAGGAGCTGCTGAAGATCACCAGACATTAATATGGTGAGGAAATCTTTGTTACTTGTTAAAATACATGAGAGCATTTGGCACTGGCTGAGTCCTTCAAAAGTGAGCTTGGTCTCAGGAGAGTGAGTTACAATGAGCAGACCACCAGAGGTGGAGCTCTGGGTCAGGCTGTGGGACCCTAACTCGTTAGTTTCTCCCATTCTGACAATAACTATATTCAAGTGCACTGAGAAGTCCAGCCGTGAGCCCAAGGCTTTGTGCCATCTGGACAATTTGTGGTGTAATGATCTTGATGTAATGCAGGGTTAGACCTTTGAAAGTCCCACCATCTTCCCTTCTGTCTTCTTTGGATTGAGCTGAATCCTACTGCTTTTTGTCCATCTGCTTATTTCTCCCAGGCACTGGTGACAGATGAAAGCCCACCAGCAGTGACTGCAATGAGCAGGCAAGTGCTGTGTGCTTATTGATTGTGTTAGTTGACTTTAGTCTCAGCCTTCACGTGTGGTCCCAGAAAGACATGGAAAAGGAAAAATGGGAGTATAAAGCCTTTGGGGACAAAGGAGCAGCTGGCTCCTGTGACCTGTGGATGTCACAGCAATTATTCCTGCTAGGTGGTGTGGGAACACCATCACCAGCCCAAGGTCAGCAATGTCAAATGTTGGGTGAGAGAGGTGATGGCATAAGTGTGGAGCAGTCCTGCCCAAAGTAAACCATTACGTTTCCAGTGTCATGTCCTGGGATGAAATATTTACCTAAGAGAAGCTTTAACACTTGTGCTTAATGTGAGTGAGGCTTAACTAAGTGACGTTAACACCATTCAAACTATAGCCCCCCAAGGAGTAGCTGTGCATTTAAAAGTCTTTAGACACATATTTAACCTTTCCCTCTTAATTGATTCTTAAGCATCTATTTTTTTCTGCCCACACAGAGATGTTTCTGCTTTGTGCTCCTAATCGCTTCTCATCTCTCAGCAATGCCTGCAGGGTTTTCCTTGAGGCTGGAGCTCCCCATGAACCTGTGCTCCAGCTGAGGTGCTCTGCCTGGGCATTCTTGGCTCACTCCGAGTGGCACCAGAGCGAGCTGCCAGATTTCACTCTCACCGCTCTTCTGCCAAGATGTTTCCCTCACATCGTGGCAGTATGGCTGAGCCTCTGCGTATGTGGAGGGTACAAAGTCCTTTGTCACTGCTGCTTCTGCTGAGGCTCAGTCTGGCTGCCAGCACAGGCAGCCCCAGAGTCACACCAGACTCATGGAGCAGCAGAGCGTGCACTCTTTCTCTTTTCTCTTCTCTTCTCTTCTCTGTCTGTATGCAGGGTGACTTCTGCTGCCACCCAGCCTGCTCTGATGGGACCCAACCTTGGCTTGGACCCTCAAGCAGCAGCATTCAAACCTGGCTTGGTGCTCTCCACATCACTGGTCAGCATAGGAGAAACCGAAATTGCAAAGATGGTGGCCCATAGTGGGCAAAGTCCCCTGTGACTCGTTCTCCCATCCCCAATTTAGTGATGAGTCAAACAAAAACCTTCCCAGGTTAGTGCTCCCATCCCTGTCTGGTCTGAGCTGTACCTCTCAGTTTGCCACAGCAGTACCAAACACTCATCTGGAAATTTTCCAGGTTAAGATGGTTCTTCTCATTCACTGATCAAGGCAATGTTTCTCCCTCTGACACACTCACTGCAAGCACTTCAGAGCAGAAGCTGCTGCCTTGCCTGTGGCTGTGCAGGGCTGAACTCTTGTCTCATCACCGCGGACCATTCTGCCATGAGATTCCATCTGCCTAACTTGCTCACTAACATGTGGCAACATTTTAGGCACTTTTGACCTCCTCCAGGATAATCTCCTGCCTATTCTGGTCTAAGAAAATCTCCAGGTGTCTCTGGGACCTCTAAGGGCAGGGAAATATTTCTAATGAAAATGCAGGCAATTCCTTTAGGCAGAGTGGTTCGCCCAGCATCTGCAATGTGAGGTCAAGGTTGGTGCCTGATTACACAGATAGGGTTTCACCTGCTGGTCACTTGTTTTGTCGTGTCCCTGGTAACAACACCAAGCAATAGAAAGGGATCAAAACATGGAGAGAATGTTCAGGTTTTTAAAAAAATAACTGCTTAGCAGTGGATTGTAGCTTTTTGATGTTTAGTTGTTTTCTTTCCTCTTTTTTTTTTAACATAAAAGGGTTAAAAATTTAACAAGAGTAACCTCTCTCGAAATGATCCTTCCCTCCTCCACCCCCCTACACGCTCCCCCCAGAGCCCAGACTGGTAACTCCTCCATCACATGAATGTTACCTCCAGGCTACAGCACTCAGCGGAGTGTGAAATCACAATTAACGGAGCAAGTGTTTTGTAAGTGAGCAGAGACGGCCACAAATTACATCCTGCTATTAGCCGATTTTAGAACAACACTGTTGAACAGCTTCATGATTACTGGGCTGTGGCGTGTATTAAAAAAACATTAATAAAACATAATTGATTGTGAATTGTGCTTACTGCCTTTAGAGTTTTAATCACAAAAGTCTCAGAAGTTTGCTGGAAACAAAAGCTGCCCTCAGCTATTTAGGGGAACTGGATTGCACTAAAAATTTTACAGAACTTGATCTGCAGCTGTTGTAAATCAGTAAACTACTGAAGCCTGTGGGGTTTGCTGACTGATAGATCCTCTTCGCCTTTTTCTTTTCCAGTCAGCAATGAAAGGTGTAAGACTGCCTTACCTCCACCAGAAAGTACCACTGGAAGTGGAAACAATATCCTCAGTCTCTCAGACCTGCCATGCGCTGGCTGTGTCCTTAGATGGAGGTAATGTCACCAACAGGGAGCAGGAGCTGGTGGCTTCTATTTACTGAGAAACAAGCAAATAAAGAGCTATACTTCAAAAATGCTTGCATTTATGTCTCTCTTTTGGGCTTAAAATTATTTTCAAAACTCAAGTCATATAGCCTTACAGGAACCTGGAATGTTAATTCTGATTCAGGACCCTGCCTGGGCTTATGGAAGAGCAAGATATGTCACAAAAGTTTATGGCTACATTATCAAACTTGGATGCCCTTCTGTGAATTTATGGACTTTAAAAAGGCTGTTCACAATCAGTCAAATGTGAGACTTGGAAAGAATTTGAGGTCCAGCCAGTGACACAAACAGATTGCTCTTCTTCATCAGTTAGTGCTTCAGGTGTCCAAATCTCACTCTCAGGCTGAGAATTCCCAAAACACTTCAGACGCTGCCTGCACTTGCTGATCAGGGTGATGCTTAACTCCACTTACAAGCCAAATTTAGTCAGAAGAAGATGGACCTCTGCCAAAGTCCCCAGGGAAATAGGCTCAGGGATGTGGGCAGGATCTTGCCCTAGCTGTAACTATTTAAGCAGTTTTCTCACCCCACAGAGAGGCGGCATAAAGTGAGGAATAAACCTCATGAGTTCTGAATCTCTCCTGCTGTGACCACTAAAAATGCTAGTGCTAGGAGTGTTGACAAATCTTAGAAGTGGATCTAAAATTAGGTAATATAATGCCTGCATTATTTATTGACTTTTTTTCAGCCTGTGCCCTGGCAAATAAACTTGTATAAACAGTGGGAGTAGATTGCTGAAAAGCATTTCCTGTTGAAGAACTAGCAGCAAGGGTTATTTTTAAAGAAAATAAACCAGAGAAAGCAAATTTTTCCTGTTTCTGCAAAGATTTATCTCATGAAGGCAGCAACAAACATGCCTTGTCCTGTCCAAGGGAGTGATTTCTACTGCTAAGAAATGAAATTTAAGTCAGTTATCACTCAGGCTTATTTCAGTTTAGTACTCAGCTCTTTGCAGGTGCATCCTGGAACAAACAACTCCAACCTGCACCGAGCTTCTCCTCTTTCCATGCCACCTGTCCCTCCCTCAGATCTGACGTGAGCTGCTTGGCTCCTTCCAGGCAGCTCCACGGCACTGTACGTTCATGCAGACATATATTTTTATGGGAAGAGCCAGAACCTCACACCCCCAACACATTCGCTGCATTCTCTCATGCTAAATGGCCATTGCTATGGCAACAAGAGCTTAACTCAAAATTTAGAGAGGCATTTAGCACAAGTTATGAAAGAAGAGATGCGGCGCTGGGTAAAGCCACGCGGTTTGATGATCCACAGTGGCTCCATTCACCGATTGCTTCAGGACACCCTGGGGGCCTTGCCACTCGAAGTCTGTCACCTTCTGCCCAGCACGGTGCAGGAAACAGCTTTCTCTAGCACTGCTTTTGTCTTTATTCTTTTCTGTGCTGACAGTAAATGGCCTTTCAGCCATCTGATCAGCCACAGAACTGAATTTGCAGTCCGCCCAGCCTGGTCCTCAATACCTCTGCCAGAATAATTCATGGGCTGGTGGTGTGAGGGGGGAATTCCCTGCTAATGAAGGGAAGGAAAGACACAGGCCCTATTTAGAGTATCTGGAGCAGTGCTGGTGTTCTGCATCAGCGTATCTGGCAGCAGATGAAGGCCCAGCTGAGTTGCAGGACAAAGCACATTGCATGTCTGTGACACTTCTCCTTGCACGGAGCTGCTCTGTGGTGCCAAATCTGAAACATAATGGCAAAGTAGAGGAAAGATAAACAGGAATAACCTCAACAATTCCTAGTGAATTCACATCTTTATAAAACTTGTGCAAACTTTGTCCTGTGTTCTTACATAAGGCCATGCCTTATATAAGCCAAGATGAAAGGTCTACAAGGAGAGGGACCTTTTAGAAGGGCACGAGAGGGAGTAGATTTACAAAAGATATAGATAAGAAATTCTTCACTATGAGGGTGAAGAGGCACTGGAACATGTTGCCCACAGAAGCTGTGGACTCCCCATAGCTGGAAGTGTTCAAGGCCAGATTGGATGGGGCTTGCTAGGGGGGTCGGAATTAAATGGTCTCTGAGGTTCCGTCCAACCCAAATCATTCTATGGTTATTCTATGATGATGATCCTTTGCTTTGGACAAAGCATGAAATTGGCAAAAACTATTCAGAGAAAGTTCATGTCTGATTTTAGATATCTAAAGTGAGGTTCCTTCTTTGGAACCTAAAGCTAAGCAGGATAAATCTAGGTCTTAATTGTGCTCCTTTCATCCCTCACTGGAGGCAGAGAGAGAGTTTTGGTCAAGAAAGAGTTACAACTGCTTTGCATGGATGTTTGTATAGAAGCTTATTATTTCTTGGAAGGTACAGTCCACAGTAAGGATGTACTCCTGCCTCACTCCAGGAGGAGTTAGATCTGATTTATTTTGGGAGGATCAGGGCTGGATATTCTTTCTGTGTGGCCTGCGTGCCTTGTAATAACAAGCTCTCTTGTTTTTACAATTCTCTTTGCAATCTCAGATTAATGCTTGTATCCCAAATTTCACCGAGGCCAGCATGAATGAATAATAATCCCATTAAAGAATTCAAGAACTGGCCAAGAGTAACTAGTTGTATTTGTTAACGAAACTGAACCAGAGGTGAGGATTTCATTTCTTTGTTTGCACTTCCTGGCTTTGATAGGGGAGAAACTTCATGTTTGCCAACATTTCTACTGACCACAAGAAGGCAGAGCCATCCACATGGCAGTGGGCATGCAATGAATAATGCCTCAAATAATTGATAATTGCCTCAAATTTTTTGTCAAGCAGTGATTGAAAAATGAGAGCTGGGAAACCACAAGACCAGGTGCATGAGAAAAAAGTAGGTTAGGGATTGTACATGCCAGATTGCGAACCAGGCTGCGCTCCCCTCGAGGGCATGCTCTTCCAGTTCCCCAGCTTGTTTCACCGAGAGGAAGATGATGGACAAGAACCATCTCTGGAGATTGTTTGCTCTTCCCGGGGCTGTGGTTTGCTCCATGTGTCAGTGCCATGGCTCCGGGAGACGAATGGCCCTACACCACACGTGATGAGCTGCAGAGGAATCTTCAAGCAAGGAGAAAAATCAGGAAGTGAACAGCATCCCTGGATGTGGCTCTGCTCCAGCAGTAGCTGAGCAGCAGCTCAGTGTTGCTGAGCCTGGGGACAAGTTCTGGGGGTCTCACTGAAAGTGCCTGGGAAGAGGGGAATTGCAGGAGGGTAACAAGCATGGAAATGTGAAGGAATTTGAGGGGAAATTTTGAAATTAAATTTCTAGGGCAGAATGATAGCTTTGACAAAATCCTTTGACCTTTAAGCTACATGACAGCTTGCAGGGTGAAAGAACTGCAGTTCCCTAAGTTTTAAATTGAATGACCCTATGTGCTTTTTAGGCCTATCACACTCAGTTTGGCAGCAAGCAGTGAAAGCACCCTCCCTTCATGGCTCAGGCCCAGCTGCCTTTTTCTCAGGAAAGCAAAATCAGCATGGCCAACATCTTCTGCCTTTTCCTATTCCACACAGGAATAAAAAGCATACACAGAAAACAGGGGAGCCTGTGAAAGCAGGTGACAGTATTTAAAATGGGAAATCCTATGGCATCTCTCCAACATAAAATGAAGACAACACTTGAGTAACAGCCTACACTTATCACAGGCTGCATGTTTTTGGTACATCTTAGTGGGTTGTAGAAGTGACATCTTCATTTGCACTAAGAAGGTGTCAAAGATGGCCAGTAATCCTGACCTAAGGAATTCTCACTGGTTTGGATAAGATACTGAATGCTTTGACCGTGTCCTACCTGCAACTTTCCTGTCTAAAACAAGTCTGCAAGGCGTGAAATCAGGGTTTACTGAATTCAGAGCAAAGCTTTCACTGATGTCAGTCACACACAGGCTATCCCCAGGTGACACTTGTGTTCCAGTTTGAGTGTTTTCTTTCTGACATAGTGTAAGACCAGGGCATCTTATCATTTCCAAGACAGATACATTATCTGGCAGTTTTCAGCTGATGTATGATAGGTTATGATAGTGATACAGCCTATCTGAGCAACGGACATTATGGAAAGTCTCTTTGCCTGTGGTTTCCTGCAGCGGGGTTTTTGGTGTTTGCTGTGTGGCTGAGCTCACTCTTCAGCCTTTCTTTATCATGGGATTTTAATCTCATTCTTCATTCCTTTATTCAGCCACCGTCCTTTCCCCAAAAGGAAACCTGTAACAAATTAATGTCTTCAAAGTCTGTATTTTGTACGATTTTGTTGAAACTGGCTAGCATTCAAACTTTATTGGAATTGACAGTTAATGTAATTGCATAAGCGCTATTTCCTTAGGAAAACAGCCTTCAAAAGGCCAGGGCATGCTATGAGAGCACCTCTATCCTTGCAGTGTCCCAAGCTCTAACTTTTAAACCTTCCCTATTGTTATGTAAGCCAATGGCACAGCTTTATTCTCAGAATTTGTCAATTATAGAATGTGACTCATCTATTTTAGACATTGGAATAGGATGAAATAAATTGCATATTACTGCATCTATTTCTCTCCATGGACAGTGAACAGGGCCTGTAGAACTGGACAAATGAATTTTCTGCATAGAGTGGACTCTTCAGGCTCATTTAGACAGTGAGGCCAACATGGCCAAAAGTTGTTGGCATGCAATTCACTTCACAGAATCACAGAATCACAGAATCACAGAATCACAGAATGGGTTAAGTTGGAAGGGACCACAGTGGCTCATCTGCTCCAACCTCCCTGCTCAAGCAGGGCCATCCCAGTGCACATGGCACAGAGCTGTGTCCAGACAATTCTAGAATATCTCCAGTGAGGGAGACTCCACAGCCTCTCTGCACAATCTGTTCCTGTGCTCGGTCACTGCCCAGGACAGAAGTTCTTCCTCATGTTCAGGTGGAACTTCCATGCATCAGTTTCTGCCCGCTGCCTCTTGTCGTACTGCAAGGCTGAACAGGCTTAATGCCCTCCGCCTGTCCTTGTAAGAGAGGTGCTTTTGTCCCTTAATAATCTTTGTAGCCTCTGCTGGAGCCTCTCCATGTCTCACTGGTACTGAGAAGCCAAGAACTGGACATGGTATCCAGATGTGGCTTCACTAGGGGTGAGTAGAGGGGCAGGGTCGCCTCCCTCGCCCTGCTGGCAATGCTCTTCCAGATGCACCCCAGGATCCCATCGGCCTTCTTGACCCCTGGGGCACATTGTTGGCTCATGGACAGCTTGTTGTCCACCAGAGCCCCCAGGTCCTTTCTATTTTAGGCTGATTCACACCCTAATATTGACTGTATTGATAAAATCCACTGAGTTCACATGAGACATCAACAACAAAGATATCTAGATAAGATGGACTCCCCTTCATTCTCTCAAATTTTCAGTATGGCAGAAGACTCATCCCTGTGTCACATTATTTGGATGTTATTAGGCCTTGGTAGTATCAGACCTTGTGCCTTAGCACTAAAAGCCCTCTGTGAGTAGGAGCAATACCACATGAAATAGGGGGAACTCATGTTTTGCAAATCCATTCTCTCTGTGAGCAGTGTTTCAGTTTCATTCTGGGATCATTGATTTGCTGCCTTTGAGCTGTTTTCTTCATCAAGCCCAGAGGACAAGCTTTTTTTGCACTGCATCTTTCTCTCTTCCATGGTTAATGCTAGTTTATTCTCCTTCAAATCTTATGTAAAGCTTTTACAGGAGAACACATCTGTGATATGCTCTTCGGCTGTTTTTTTTTGAAAAAATATGAATAAACCAGAGTAAACTGGAAGATTGTCAGTGTATTTTGCAGATTATCTGTGTTCCAGCTCTACTCACAGGAAAATGCAAAGTCGATTAAAACCCACCAAGTGTAATAAATATGTTTTTTGATTCTGTCAGCATGGCTAAAGATAAAAGCTAATGGCAAATCCATAATACAGTCATACAGATCAAAATGATCTATCAATCCATAAGCTTGCATTCATGACAGATAAATGCTCATATTATCTTCACAGCATGCCCCAGTTAGTCCAGCATGAACTTGGTGAGTTAACTCGGCACTCTGAAGTCAGGGTGCTGTCATGCAGGAAGTTTGTTTTGTTACAATAGCATTTTAAATGCTGGAAGTTCCATTTCTTCAGCCTGTTCCTTTCATTGATTTTTGCTCAGCTCAGCCCCTCAACAGCTCTGAGGTGTATCCCACTCCTTGTTCCCAGTTTTGGTCTCCTTGTGTTCCTCTTCCAAGCCTTCCCTCTCTTCATGCCAGCAGCTTCCTCTCCCAAGCTATTTGTACACTTAATCTCAAGCAGAAAACCCTCTACATTTCCATTCACCTAGGGCTTGAGACAACCATATGATGGGAAATATTTGACAAATTTAACAAAAGGCACCACAGTCAGAGAAAACTTGTATATTTTTCAAACTAAATTCAAAAATTTGTGTCAGTTACCAACATGAGATTTTGCCTGGTCCACTGGTTCAGGGAGTCAGGGGTATTATACACTTGAAATATGAGTTCTCTTGTATGAACAGACGGTTTTGAGCTAGGACTGTAATTACAAGGAATAAAACACTGTGTAATGCAATGGCCAAATCAAGTACCAGCGAAAGAGGCTCCATTTGTGTCAATCATTGTTATCTTGTTGATGGATCTGTCCCATTGTTAACGTTAAAACCTTTTTTGTTCTCTTGTTCCAGCTATTCAGAATTATTCATTCATCCTGAATGAATATTTTGTGCTTAAACTGAATCTTAGAAGCTTATTTAGAACCACTTAAGATCTTAAATTAAATATGAGTATAATGTGGGGAGGCATAGAAATGAAAGATCCATAATTTTTCAAGTGTAAAATTAAATTCCTCCCTCCTTTCCTCTCTGATTTGATGCATCTAGTACAAAGTATATGGAATTTGAGTAGGTGTACTAAGAAATTCAGAGAGTTTTTATAGATATCTGCATGTGTGAGCTACATGACTATTGAAGGTCCACAGAAATATATCAATTGATGAGTTTATTTTTTGATAAAAGTTACAGATTTTCTCCATTTACACTTAAAGGGCAACAGGATTGACTTTTGAATTTTTTCCTATTTTATCTATTGCATCTCAGGACCAACAGGGAAGAAATTAAAAACCCATCATCTGGCCAGCATGGAGGCTCAGAGCCTTGACGGTTTCAGCTGCTAAGCCTGCTGTTCCACAGAACCCATTTTTGACTCCCGGATCTGCTGCCCAAATCAATGTGCTGATGTTTGGTTGGAAGCAATACAGTTCCAGACAGGGTTAGCAATTTATAAAATTTCCATCAGCCTAAGCACAGCAGTGAGCATATATGTGCATGCATGCATGTGGGCTTTGTTGCTGTTTTCAGCATTCAGGAAACAATTACAGGAGAGCATTAGCTGTGCTTCAGTGCATACTGTGAGTCTAAAGTAATGGCATGATCTTCACTCAGGGACCGAGAGTGTCCCAGATGGATCAGCAAGGCAAGGGGAAGTAAACCTGCAACACAACCAATTTTCTTAGGTTACCTCTTTGTTTTGAACACCGAACCCTTACACTCAGAAATATTTTTTTCATGGAGTTGTGAACAGCTCTCTCCTTTTCAGCAGCTGAACTGATAAATGAGAATAATTTGTATTTCTCCACAATTACAAATCCCTTTATTATAGGGTACAATGCCATCCCTGTATTTTAGCAATGAGAGACTGTGGAGAAAACAAAGTATGGCCTCAGTCAGTGGCAGAAGAAGTAAAGATCACTCCTTTCTCAGTGTCAGCATAAAACTCTCAGAGATCATAAATGTCTAAGAACAATGAAGAGAACAAGAAGCTTCAGGCAATGGGGGATTACCTTCAGTACAGCCCAGTCCATACACAAGAAGAAACGGTTCCTGTTACAAGACTGATACAGCTGCAAAAAGCAAACATCATTTAGGTTACCAAAACACTTTTTCAGGTCTTCATTATCCAAAGCTAATTTGTTTCCCTTCAAAAACATTAATTGGATTCCCATTTCTCCTTAACAATGCTGCATCACTTAAACTAGACAACTATGGCCGCAGCGCTAGTCCTTTACAAAGCTATTTGTCCATAAAGATAATTAATTTCAGTGGGGAAATGCATAGCCAGCAGCAGAACTGAGAGAAAAGAGCTCTATGATAATAGGTCAGACCTACTTGAAGTGTCCTGAATACTCATTGTTTTGTTGATGAGAAGGAGCAAACCCTGACATTAGCTATGAAGGTGTCCTTCAGCAGTTTTCGGCTGTATGACAATAATTTAATTTAAATACCAACATCCCCAAATCTCAGGAAAATTTGTGTACACCACACATTTCCTACACCTGCCTCATTAAAGCACATGAGATTCTTTTTTTCACATGGATTTTGGCTCACAATATAATACACAAAATCCCCTTCCATTTGTTGGAAAGGCTCCAGTCTAGTAGGTAAACCAGCACACTGAAATTTGGTTCCAGTCTCATCTCCATCTTTGGCTCACCTCTTTGTACCTATAGAAAACAGAGATAATATTACTTTGTGACCTTGCAGTTGTGTCCTAAGGATTAATGCTTGTAATGCACTACATGCTCCCGCAGCGGATGGCAGTCAGGTCAGTGAGTACACTCTGTTCTTCTTTGCATGGAGGTAAATTAGGTGTCCCTCTGATGGCAGCAGAAATTTGGCCCCATTGGATGAATCCCATGATCTCCAGGCTTTGGACAGATTCATCCAGCTGGCACCATGCCTCAGACCTAACTTCAGTGTTGTGACATATCTTGCAAGGAAAGGTATTTTTTGGGTTGAGAGAGTGTGTTGATAAGTAAAGCAAGAACTAGGGGCATGCTGGTGAAAAAGGAGATGCTCTCTGGAGAGTTTACATCTCCTGCTCCCTCAGAAACGACTGGTGGAAGAACAATTCAATAGGGCATGTGGGGTCATCTCTGCTGCTAGAACATAGAGGAAAAACCACAAGGCAGTCATTTTTCTGGGGTTTCCTCTGATTTCTGGGCACATGAGAGTTCCTTAGGAAAACCCCCTGGGATTTTCAGAGAATCTGGGTTTGGTTGCTGCTCCAAAGTGCTTTCTGGAGAGCCTTTCTAAAGGCTATGGGGGGAAGAGCAGGGAAGCTAGCTGAAATATGAGGGTGTCAGTAATGTCTATTGAGTCTGAATTCCCCTGGGCCAGAGCTGCTGTGTAGACGGACAGAGTGCTTGGCAGGCTGTCTGTTTTCTGGAGCTGAGCAGGGTGCTGCTGGGAACTCCTCACTGCACTGAGAATAGAGAACCCAGAGCTTGGGCTGCAGCCCATGATGTGCTGGGGGATCTGGGCAACAAGAAGCCCTCTCCCCAAACAGCCCTTAGTCTATCATGCCATGACAAGCACAAAGTAAAACCTCAGCATACACCAGTCAGGCAAGCACCAGCTGTTATTAGTATTAATTATTCATATATTTCCATTTTATTTAATAACTGAGTTATAGCTATTCATATTACTGTCGCCTTACTCCAGCACTTACACAGACTCAAAGGGCAGATGATAAATACATTTAATACTTCCTCAAATGCAAATGTTTTTGTTTGTTTTTCAATGTTTACTTGCTTGACTGGAGTATTTCACTTGAGCCTCATACCCCAGTTAGTTACAGCAGATTGCCAAGTGGGATTCATGCCTGGGTAAAAGTAGTTTGCTTACTCTACAACACCAAGATAAACACTGGTCTGAAGCACCATCATGAGGTCAGTCAGGTCTAAGATTGTAAATGTCAAAAGACTTACAATTCCATCCTGACAGCCCCTCTGCTCCTCCTCATCTTTCCCCCAGCAGTAAGACTCATTGAAAGCTTTAAAATATAGGAAGCAGAAAAGGAGTTATTAATTTTACTTGCACAACAGCATTCACACTTGTAAGGCTTTGACAGCTTCCTTAAACCCAAAGGAATTCAGATAGCTAGGGCAAGGAATGTGTATCAATACTTGTATTGGAAGGACATAGTTTTCAGGGCTGAACACATATTTTTGTCCTGCAGGAAGCTGACAGTGATAAGAATATGTAGGATGCTTTACTATCACATTAACATGATGCTACTTAATTTCCCCCCTCATCTTGCTCAGCAAATTCCCTTTATGTTTCTTAAATCAATAAAACTGCAGCAAGCCAACAGATTATTTCAATATTTTGTAAGATGCTCTGCCCTAACCGCCATACTTAATACCTACTGTTTTTGGTAAGGCAAATGAACTCCTTAAATGTTGTATCTGCTACTTAGAAGGAAGTTGACTCTGTGTTTTGGGGGATAAGGAATTCAATTGCAGAAAGCTAAATGTATGCATGGAGCTGAATGCTTTTAGAAACAAATTCTGTGGGCTTTCATATTTGTATCATTGTCATGATTTTGGATGGAAAATGGAAAACTTGTGATGAATGCATAATAGGCCATTGCATTTCCATCTGAGACAGAAGGAACGTGCTCACTTCTTCAGAAGGGAAGACAGATGAAGGCAGGCAAGCTGCAGAATAAAACAAGAATTAAGTGATAGCCTCTTGATGATCATTGTTCTGCTATCTGTCCATTATCTGTCTGGGTGTAGGTAGCAAACACCACACGAATTTAAATAAAACCCATTACTCGCACTCACTTACAGACGTGATAGGAGTTGCTTGACAGGTCTTACACAGGAAACTCGGATGTAATTGAGCTCGTTGCTCTGTTGATTCTCCTCCAGCAAAATTCTCTACCTGTGCAGGAATATTTTAAGACCTCACTGAATTTGACAGAGTGTTAGGGGTTTTTTGCTTATTTGTGTTTTGTATCATTATTGGGTCTCCAGAGTAACAGATGGTGAAATCTCTCGAGTAAGCCAAATGCCAGTAATTTTCCTTATGGGATGTCATGCAAAAACACTAACAACTCGGTTCCTATTGGTACTAGAAACCGATGGGCCAGCTCCAACACCTTTTGAAGTTCCTGGGTATCTTTGGATCAGCTCCTTGACCCAGCTGAATGAGGCAGGCAATCTGCTTTAAACACTCCTTTATTATTCCCAGAGTTTCTGCTGAACATCCTATCAAACAGGCTAAAAATCTCACTTAAAGAGCACTTTCTTTTTGGAATACGCAGGTTCCTTTCGAGAGGAGTAAAGTCAGGGCAGTTTGCAGGTAAATTTAAAAGACCCATTTGTTTTTCCATCTTGAATCAGGGACATCTCGCTTCTGACATGGCCACTGCTGGTGGTTTCTGTTTGCTGGCAGCAAACACTTGTAAGATTGCACTTGACACAGGTGACGACCAGGCTGGCCAGACTTGTCTTTCCTTGGTCTTTTCCCTGTGTCTCTTGCTGTGCCATATTGAAGGACTCAGGCTTAATGGCTATAATGGGATATTTACATCTATTTCATGCTCCTAGGGCTGTCTTAATTGACTCTTTTCACTCATCATGATTAACTTATCATCTGCTGATCATGAAATCTCAGTTGAATTGACAATTCTCTGTCAAGTGTGACTGCAGGCACATTTCTCCATCCCTGTAAGTCCCATACTCCCCACTGGTGATATGAAACATGCTGGAGTCCTTTCACCTCATTCATGGGCTCTGAGAGTAAGTTGGGATGTATTTATGAGGTCTATAAATTTAGATTTTCTTCTATTTATATCTACCTGCATTTCATGTCGAAGTTCTTATTTTCAAGCACACATATCTATTTATGACCACTTTTAAAATTAGATTTCCTTTTGATTTATGAATGAACTGTTGGTGGTCCCCTAACAAAGAAAGTTTTGCTTTGTTGGATTTCTGATCTGAACAGGTTCCGAACTGGGGACCAAGTTTGAGTCTTTTCATTGTACTTTAAGAGGAAGGGGGAGAAGTGCTTTTCCTCTCCTTCCTGGTTCCTCCGAGGAGATAACTGAATTTCTGACAAATACTGAATACTGTATTTTAAGCAATGTGTAAGTACAAGCAGGGGCCCTAAAGAGGTGAAATGCTCACTGCAATAGGCTTCATATACATGCCAAGAGTACCCTTCCCTCTTTATCTCTGGGACTGTCTGTGCTGGACAAGAGTCAATAGCTGTTTATGGACACTGAGGGACACAGCAGCAATAGGGACAAGATGTCTGCCAATTTCATACCACCCTAGTTATGCACAGATGTTTGTGGGTTTGGGCCTTCGTTACTCTAAGCCCCCTTGTTTTTCAGAGAGGTAAGTCCTGAACTTATCCACTTTGGCATTTCCCTTGAGAGAGAGGTAGAAGAGATGGAGCAAAGAAGGCGATTCTTATGAAATGTCTTCAAGGAGAGTTAATTTCTTTTGACTGATGTCTGTGGAGTTTTCATATTTATTCAGAAGGAAATCATGCTCAGCAATTGTCATTACCTCCCAGAGAAGTGCTGCATTCGTTTGAAGGTATATTTGACACATATTGTGTCAAAGCTCACTGTCTCTCAGACATGACATGTGACAGCTGAAATTATTTGACATGCTCCAGTTAAAGGAATTGAGAACCAAATTCCCAGGGGCTGTGGACAGTTTCTGTACATAAAGCACTCTTTGAGCATAAAGGAGATTTTTCAAAAGCATTCAAAATCAGTTTTTCCTGCTCTCATAGAGTAAATTCTGGATTCTTTTGATCACCAAGGTAGTTCTTCACTACATCTGGGCCAGTTTGGCTGAAATTATCTTAGCAAATGGGATGGGTCATGGACCACTCTGGTCTGGATACCATCTGACACAGCTGTGCTGTGCCATTAATGAGAAAATCTCTGCAGCTCCAGAACTGGAAGGTCCCATTCCACCAATCTGATGTGAATTGAGCTGGGGCTAAGACAGTCTCCAGCCTTCTCCCAGGAGCTGTCTTGGGAGAGTTATATTGGTCAAAACTCCGTGGCTGGAGACTGTTTTAGCCATTAAACGATATGCTCATATTCTGGTGTCTGTCACTGTTTAAGAGCTGTAGTTGCAATCTTTGAGCTCTTCTGCCATCGGTACAGATGACCAGAGCTGTGCACAGTCCTTCACACGAGGAGCTGCTGTCTGGTCTCATAAATTAAACTTCTGGATCTGCTCTGGGCACTTGTCCAGCTGGTCTCTGCCAGCCTCTGGAAAAGAGGGCCCACACTGTAAATGTGTCTGGTGAACGGTCCCCACTATGTGCCAAGCACCAACACACGCCTATGAATTATTCAGAAAAATGTCACATCCCAAAAGAACTCCAGGGACCATTCGAGCAATTTCTCAGTATGGGCAATCAGGATTATATTGTCAATGTCTTTTCACTGGCACTGTTTAGCTCATTAGTAATATAAAAAGACAGTCCTCACTACTTCTGCTAGAGAAATCTTGCCTGATGCATCCGAGCACTCAATTTGTTTTGCTAATAGCTGCATCAAGATTGTCTCTGGGCACCATCTCCGGGTTGAGAAAACTCCTGTGTCTTTTCCCGAGAGATCTCAAGCTTCCAGGTGCTAACTGAAGCTCCTTATACTTTCCTAAAGCTGAAATCTCCTTTGTTGAAAACAACAGAGAAAATAACAAAGGTGCCTGCAGCACTCAGTCAGTGAGTACAGCTTCCAGAGTACAGACAGAAAGGCTATTTCCTGCAGATGCAAGGTGGTATTGGGGCCATTGCACAGGACATCACTTGAAACTTGTGTGTGTATTATTGTGAAAATAATAATTGAAGTAGGTATAGGTATAGAGAAGGACTACTGCAAGAAACAGGGAACTGATGAGCCTCTTTTAAGGGAAAACAATGTGGCTTCACATATTTAGATTGGTGAAAGGAAAGCTAAGTTTTTGACAGCTATCCATAGACACCTCAGGGGTCTGAGTACTCAGAAGGGAGGAGAGAAATGATATTTCTGGAATTAGAACAAATTACTGTAACCTGGTCCTGAATAAACAGACAGTGGAAATTATAAAGATGTTTCTAAACAGCAGAGGAATGAAGTTTTGGAAAAGCTTTCTGACAGCAGGAATAACAGTAAAAAAAGCAAAATTTAAGAGGGAGCTGAAGAATTCCAGAGAAGGGATTGTATGACCTGATGGTTCATGACAGCAAGAACTGAACTCAGTGACCAAAGTTGTCCCTTCAGGTCCTATCCCTGATGATCTGAAAAGTATTTAAGAGGACCATGTCCCATTGATCTGCAATGACAGAGAAGGTGGAGACTGAGTCTCAGTCTCTCCAGATCTAAATGTAGCACGATACCCTTGAGCAACAGTCCTGCCATTCCATATAATAGCAAAAGAGCCCAGGAATAGCTTCTGTGGAGACAGTAACTTGATTTACCACAGTTGTGAAAGAATGGACCCAAAGAGTTATTTTTCCTAAACTGTAGTATCTTTATTCCTGGATATGGTATAATCCTGAGAAATAAATTGGCAGATATCTAGATACAAATTTTAAATCCATGAGATCTTAAATTCAAGAGCTTTTGTATCCAAATGGCTGTTTCATGCCCTACATTCTCTGAGTTGTTCTTAGTTCTTGCAGCACATAAGGCATGTAAAAACCACCCACTCACTACTTCAGAGCCATTTTTCTTCATCTAAATGAAATTTCTTTAGTTCCATTCATCTTTACAGCTCATTCAACAGGTCCCTCTGCATCAGTGAAGGGAAGCATGTTTCCATGTGCTAATCCAGCTCGGAGATGGATTAATTGACTCACATGCCCCTCTGATCACTAGCCAGATGTCTCTCCCCAGCTGGCAAGCCTTACTAATTTTCTTGTTGTTGTTGTTAATTCTGGGTTTCCAGCCAGCGGGGGCTCAATCAAGGGCAACATGCCCTCTGCTGACATTTTGTATTCTTTGGTCTGCTTTCCCTTGGGCAAAGATATTCAGCTATGAACGTCCTTCCCTGGCTCTTTGTCATCTGGCCTGTGGCCCCTGGAGAGAGCTTTCCTGGTGCAGTTGCACTTCTGTATCCAGCACGCTGGGCCCCCAGGGGGCTGTGCCGTGGATATTCAGGGTGGGTGAAGGGCCTGCAGGACCAGTTCCAAGAAGTGGTCCAAAATTTCAAGTCTGTGCATGGAATTTTGGGGGACAAAAAAAAGAAAAAAAGACACTAGTAATGAGAGTTAGAAATATTTCCTTCACCAGGCTGGGTGCTACAAAATGATGTGAGAGGGAATTCAGGAATGCTTAGGAGGACTGCACAGGACTAGACCAGATGGGACACTAAACTGGGAAGTAATGTAACATAAAGGGTGGTTTGAAGATGGGATGTATGTGTGCTGCAGGCTCTGCTCCTTATTCTGTCATTGCCCTGATGTCTTGGGCAAGACACTTCACTACTCTGGTACTTCTACTTTCTAATGCCTAGAAGAGTTATTTGGTTTTATTTAAGATATTTGCTGATGAGCAAGACACCAAAAATTAAATATAATTTGCACCCCTGAACACACAGCCATGTATTTTCAGCTTGAAGGCTTCTGCAGTGACTTGCAGTGATTTGGCTAAAACCATGATGTTGCCAAATGGAAAGGTGTCAGTTTTGGCCAGAATGTAGAACATTATTTGCTCTTATCCCATCGCTTGTCTTGGGTCATCACCATGATCACACTGAATAGAAACCTAGTGTACAAAAATTCGATTGGATGGTACAACATTTATTCACCTCAGCAGTGACTTCCTCACACAGAGGTTATAGGCAGTGAGTGGTCACTGAGGGAGGGCGGCTGAGAGTGCAGGCAGCAGTAGGAATATTTGAAGATTTGGACTATTTAACACCAAGACCCTGAAGTTCAGCTATGCACACAGCTGGAGCATCCCCTAAATTATAAAGATGGAACACTAGTTTTCTAATTTCTCACTAATGGGGGTTATTTATTCCAAGCTGTAAAATAAAGGAATCCCTGAATTATATAAATATTCTCCTTTTCTATCCTTTTTCCATTTTCCCTTTTTCCCCCTCCCTCTTTCTTCCCCCTTTTCTTTCTTTTCCCTTTTCCTTTATTTCCTTTTCCCATTTTCCCCCTTCTGTTCCCTTTTCCCTTTCCCTTCCCTTCCCTTCCCTTCCCTTCCCTTCCCAAACCTTCCCTTCCCAAACCTTCCCTTCCCAAACCTTCCCAAACCTTCCCAAACCTTCCCTTCCCTTCTATACTTTCCCCTCTCTATAATGACTTGACAGAGATAAGTTCACCAGAATAGAAAAGAAAAGCAAACACTTTTCCTTTTTCTTTTTTTTTCATTAGAAAAGAGGTTGTAAAATATTGTTTCATGACAAGGTCAAGAGGAGCACAGCTTGAGAAGAGAGAAGTAAGAAGTTCATTTAAGGTGTGAACATTAAGAACTCAGCTGCATTTCTATGGACCCAACACTTCCTACTCCAACTAAAAATGTGGACGAGGTAATTTCTTCAGCATCTGAGCAGTTGCTCACAATTCACAGGGATGCAAACAAGAAGAAAATCTCACTCCTGTAATTTAGCATCTTTGGTAATTTTTAGCTTAGGTACGTGCCTTGTATAAGTCTCTTTCCAAAACCACTAATTTCTTCCCACATCAGGCATAGCCCCAGGGAAGTTGTTTTACAGGGAAATAAAGGTTTCGACCTTTGATCACTGTAACCTGGCTTCTCACAGTCCTGAAAACAAGTTTCTAAAAAATTGAAATGTGAACAACACACACCATCAATATCAATTACTGCGTTGTTAGGTGGTAAATTTTCCCCGCGGGGGGTGAGCAATTCACTTGATGTATTTGGCAAAGGGTTTGATTCTCCTCCCCACTGGCAGCAGTGTGGCGCTGACAATCTCTGCGTTCTTTGATGGGGCACAGAGCAGAGTGAGGGAGAGCAGAGGCAGACTCAAAGCTCTGTGAGTGCAGAGAAAAGCAGGCTCTGTCAGGAGAGGGTTTATGCAGTCTGAACAGCAAGCTGCAATCTTTGAAGAAAAGACTTCAAAGAGAAAAGGAGAAAAGAAACAATGTCTAATCTTCACACAAATGTGCTCAGGGGTCTCTGGAATTCAGAAACTTCTAAACTCTAAGAATTAATTATCACTTGCCAGAGGGAAGCTTTATTCACAGGTAACGGTTACAGCAATCTGAGTCCTCTAGGTGTAAAACTCATGGAATTATATTGAACCGACTAAAGCTCAGTAAATCAACCTCCTTCCCTTTGGTGTACTTGCACACTTTCCAAGTGTTTGATGTTATCCTTCACATTGTTTATGTGGGACACATGACAGCAGCTCCTAAAATTTTGTCTTTGAAAGGAGATGCACTTGGAAATATTTTGGTACAAGAACTGTGACTCACAGGTTCACATTAAAACATGCAACAAAGCGATGCAGCTCCTCAGCTCCTGTAGAGCAATGCAGCTCTGTTGGCTTCTGTTTACTGCAGCAAAAGGCAAGGCTCTACATCATTTGCCAGCTCCACAGCTGCATAAATAACAAGGAGCACTCGGATGACTAAAAGCAAAGCACTGCTGCTCCAATTCCTCTTAGCAGAATGGGGTGTTTAGAATGACCCTCAGGCCAGGTATCCAGAATATCTCAGTGCCTCACAGACTTTCTTGTATTCTTTCCTATAATACCCTTTTGAGTAAGCACTCCTCATATTCATTTTGCACTTGCAGTGTGAAACCTACGGAGGTGATATGACCCATGGTTGCAGGGCAAATTAGTGGTGAAATCAAGAATTAAGCGTTTAAGTATCTGGAGAGCTCAGTTACATGATGGTGTTATTGTGCTCAAGAAAGTGAACGATTTATTGTGGATGTCTGACCAGAGTCATACTCAGGCCACGGCAAAGTGTAGTTTAAATCCTGCTTTTACTGAAGCTGAGGGTGTGAACCCAGCTGGCTGGTGTGCCTCAGCTGCTGCACAGAAACACATTAAACCACAATAACTTGATTGTGCGTCCCAGCCCTCTCCTTTTAAAAGCTCTGTCTTTCATCTTTAAGACTTCAATGAAAACAGCTGTTACAGAAACTCACAAGAGAGCTGTACCACGGCAGGGAAACAGTTCCCTGACATGAGCAAGAGGGTCTTCAGACCCAGAGCAGCTATATCTGATACACAACTAAAAAATCGCCTCTCTTAAAATGTCAGTGAGCCAAGGCACCTGTACCGCAGGGAACGGAAATGGAAGACAGAGACCATGTCCAATGCTGCTACTTTGAAATAATGAAACCCTCTGGCAGGATTGGAATCGCTTCATTTTATGTTTACATCCATATGGCTTTTGAGGTTAAATAGAACTTGTCTTGGTATTTGCCCACCAGCAGTCAGGAGGCATCTGTGACTGCTGTCTCCCTGTGCATATGAATACTTTACATCCCAATAATAAGTACACCCAATCATTGTGCATCACCAGCATTGCCAGAGACGACCAAAATCTGAGTAGACATGGCAGTTTGTGATGTGGTTTAGTGGGCTTGGTGGCATTTGGTCAAAGATTGGACTAGATGACCTTGGAGGTCTTTTCCAACCTTAATGATCTGCTGCTGCTTAGGAGTCACTGGCCATCCCAGATCTCTGTAACACAGGGGCATTGCGTTATCCCATGTTAGCATCCAGAAGGATGCAAAGGACAGAGTCTGACCCTGGTGTTGCATTACAGGCAGGGCTGTGGGCGTTTGTTTTCAAAGGAAATTTTCTTCTGCGAACAATCAGAAAAATCCCAGACAGTCTCCTCTCGCTGACTGCGGCAGCTCCCAAGACAACAAAACCAAAGGTAATTGGTGCTGCCTCTCCCTCCAAATGGGAAATGTTGATATTTCAAGTATTTGTTTAACTGTGGATAGTTGACACAGCTTGTGAGAAATTATTCTGGGAGGAAAGGAGAGCTCCCAGACTCCTCCACATCCTCTGTCCCCGGCTCCTCTCCGCTCCTGCTGGGTGCTCTGAATCAGCCCCCCAGGAATGTCCCTGCCCCGAGCAGGGTCCTCCACCCCTTCCTGGAGGTTTGGCGTTCTCCTGCTGGAGCTGGGGATCCAGGGCTGTGCAGGGAGGAGATCCTGAGCATCCAGAAAGGGCTCAGCTCTGCTGGCATCAGTGGGGCCAAGCTGTGACACCCCAGCCCAGGTGGGGTAAGTCAGGCAGACTCTGGCCCTGAGTGAGCTCGAACCAAAACAGGCAATCTGTGCTGAGCTATTTCTGCCCAGTGGGGGATATCTGCTGTGTTTGTTGTAAGATTTTTGGTGTCACTTATCACATGCTCGTTATAATGCATTGCCTGAGGCATAATTAAATTCAAAGGGCATGTCTGTGTTGAAAAGGAGGGTTGCAATTTGTTGCTGTTAGGATTTTTCATTAAAAACCAAGCAGTTTTTCTGACTGGCAGGAACAATGGTTACAGAACAAAAATGCTATTAAATAAGGGGAAGGCAAAGGCTTTTCTTTTTTATTTTCTTTTTCTTTTCTTTTTTCTTTTTTTTTAATAACTACCTGCCTGACATCTCCACACTGACTTGGAATAAAGTGCAGCATTTAAAATTTGTGGGATTTTAACAGTAAGACAAGGCAAAGAAGAGCCTTGACATTAAGAAAGGTCTGGCAGGTGACAGGTATATTATATATACCAGATTAAATGTATATATCTATTTATACACACACAAATATCTATACCTCTACGTGTGTGTATGTGTTTCATCTCCAGATGAGAAATTTGCGTTTGCTGCTGAAATTTTCCTGAAAGCTCAGTTAATTAGTTCTCATAATACCCATGGAGGCAGACATTAGTATCATCCTTATCTGCAGATGAGGAGATAGGAAAGAGCACAGAGAGAAGGATGCACAGAGAGATTAAGGGATTTCTGCTACAGTGAATTCAGTGTAGAGCTGGGAATTCAGTCCAGCAGGCGAAATCCTAACCCCATTAAAAGCAATGGGAGGCTAACTTACGAGAAGCCTGGATTTGGCAATTTTTGCTTTCTTTGTTCAAACCTCTCTGATCTATTCACAGCTACACGTGTCCTGATGATGCTTTCAGAAGAAAATTACACCTGTGACTGTGTACGGCTCCTGGTCAAATCTCAGCTGAGTCCCTCAGTCTCAGAGCTTCAAAACAGGGTCTGACTGTTTCTTTGAGGGACTCTGTACCATGCATTTACATATATCTTAAAATAGTCTGGAGTGATAAGTGAAGTAATTTAGGATCTTCCTAAACAGAGTACTATATTCTCCCAGGCCACCAGGGTCAAAGAACTGCAATTTTACATCCCTAGTTGCTACATTCCACCTCACAGTGCTATCAAAAAATGACTGGAGGGTTTCAGCTAAACAGATGAGCTACTTTTAAAATAGATTGGGTAAAGCAAGCTCATTAAAGAAAAAAATAATAATGTCCTCATTTCATAATGGCTTTGTTGCCTTCTTGCTTATATACTTGTTCCAGGGCAGTATTTTCATATTATTATGGTGTTTTCAGCTCTTATTTTTAAGCTCACTTCATTAACATTGGTAGAACACTTTGAAGTAGAGAATGTGAGTGCTAAGTGGTATCACTGACACACTTTCAAGGCAAGGCTTTTGCCTCCCCACAGGTCACGTGAAGCAAATTTGTCACACCTGCAAATGTGCACAAATTGGTGCTGGCAGCAGAGCGACGAATCTCCCTCAAAACTGCTGCAGCAGCTGTACGCTGGCTGCGAGTGCCGGGAAGAGGATTCCTCTTTGCAGCAGGAATTGGGTCTGCCAGGAGGAGAGCGAGTCCCCAGCCTTGCCGTGAGGAGTCTGGCAGTGAGGCAGCTCTGGAGCACAGCTCCACTCTCTGATACTTATGTGCTGGATAAAAATCCCCTAAACTCATCTGGAAGTCTCCCAATGGCTCCTCCAGTGCTGGGCACCAAATCTCTAGTTCCTTTTTTCTCAACAAGACTGCAATGGACTGAGGAGTGCTGGAAGGAGCACGGCGGGCACTGGGTTTTGTGTGGCAGAGGAAAGGCTGCTGGGGTGGGCAGCAGAGGGACCTGCTGCAGCATCTCTGAACATGGGCACAGTTTCACAGAGCCACAGAAAGTCTTGGGCTGAAAGGGACTTTAAAGCTCAGCTGGTTCCAGCCCCTGCCATGGACAGGGACACCTTCCACTAGACCAGGCTGCTCAGAACCCTCTCCAACCTGGCCTTGAGCACTTCAAGGGATGGGTGAGCCACAGTTTCTCCGGGCAACATGTGACAGGGCCTTGTCACCCTCACAGTAAAGAATTTCTTCCTAACATTTAACATCTGTATCTTGGGGCTTGCCCACTTATCAGGGGTTTGCCAGTGCTGTTGACACCAGGATTTCCTGCTCCCAAGCCTCCAGCCTGGAGCATCCCAGGGCAGAAGGCAGGTTTCTCACACCTGAGACAGGGACTTGCCCGTGAAGAGTGGTACTACAGAGTCCTGTGGTGTGTTTGAGAAGTCTGCGACATCAAGGTTAATTTTGAAAATCACTGAAACCATGAGCTGGCTACCTGTATCATTCCCCGCCACTCCTGGAGTGTGGGATCACAGGAGGGATCCTGCTCCCCTCGGGGTATGGTTTGGGTACCACACTGCTGCTGGCAGAGTGTGAAATGGGAAGCTGTGCTGACACTGTGTGGCAGCTTTCCCTCTAAACTGCAATAGCACAGCTGCCCTGCCTGCCTCTGGCTCTGATATATTACCTTGTCATATTTCAAAAGCGAAAGCAGGTTGAGCTTGGTCAATGTTTAGATGGAAAGGTCTCCAAGGAAAACACAAGAGCTAGAGGAAATGTTCCCTGAGTCAGTCAGGGCAATAATCCAGTGTGGTGTTTAGGATGTTGCTTTTGGTCTGATTGCAAAATCAATGTATAGGCCACTAGTGGTCTGTGGGGAGGCACTGTAATACCCAACATGACTGGGCAATAACTGCCAGGTCTTTCTTTTCCTTCAAGGGTCAGCTCTACAGCAGGTGTAAATTGGATGAAATGAAGATGATGAATCTGGCTGATTGCTTTCTCTGTTTTGTCTCGTTATTTGGACTTAGAGGTTTGATTGTTTTTCTTTGTCATCTTCCTTCGTAGGTTTCATAATTCCTTAAATGGCACGGAAGGCCACAGAATACAAACATTTAGCAACTTTTTTCCTAATAAAGTTCCCGGCTTCTGGAAACCCACAGCTTAAAGGCCCTCTTAAAGGTTTGGGGTTTTTTTCTGCCTAAAACTATTGTTATGTGGATTTGAATTTTACCTCATCACTCCCACAGAGTTGTCTGAAATCTCAGGCTGCTCACCCCTGTCTGCAAGGCTGGATCTATTATCTACCAGTTTTTAATATTTAGCATCATCTCTGTGTCTGGCCCTCAAAGAAAACCAACAGCATCTGTTACCTCTGTAGATGTTGTGTTTCAGATACTGGAATTGTCTGCCAGTGTCCTGGGACACTGCATTTTTCCACAATGAAGTGTGAGTGCTGATTATTCATCACATAGTTTTTCTGAAATGGTGCCAGTCAAGGAACACAGACATTTGTCTCCTGCAAAGCAAGCTGCATGCATGGAATAGAAGTCACAATCCTTTTTGTAATAGTAAAAACTGTGTTAAAAGAACACTGATCCGAATTGAAAGAGATAATGAAAATGAACAAATTCATCCATGGACCACTTTGGCCTCTCTGGTTTCTAAACAAATACCTGTTCTTCATCTGTCTTCCCCTTGTAGCGCAAAAAGAAATGTTTTTCCATGACATGATGGCATTCAGATTCAAAAGTTGTATTTTCATTTCCTGAATCTTTGTTTCTGTCTTAACAAACTGCAAATTTGAAGTATGAAGGTGCTAAATGATCTCATACTAAAATCTGTGAAGAAATCAGAGCGTCTCTACCCACTCTGTTATTTCAGGTGGTCATTTCAAGAATGAGCCAACCAGACAGCTTTGAGGATGGCAAGGTGTTAAAGAACGACTGTGCAAAGACTCTCTGGCTGCAGTAATTAGTTGTGGGCCTCCACTGGGAAAACAGAGCCTTGATAAGCACGTTACAAAACCCCTGTCAGGAGTACGAGCGCTTTGAAGAGAGCATTGAAAGGAATTTTGCTTCAGAATATAAGGAAGTATGTAATGTGAGATTTCTCAAAGGAGATCATGCTTTATTTGGGCTTTTCTATACAGATTGAGAAGCAGACTGTGAGAAAACTTCACAACTTATTTAGGAACACAGATATTTGCAGGCTGGACTGCACCCAAGTCCAATCTACCCCAGCATCTTGTGTCAGAGAGCAGCCAGCACCGGATGCTGCAGGAGGAGGTACAAGAGAATCTGTACAGGTTATGTTGGCACAAGTGGGGAAAACATCTCCCTAATTTCCAGTTATTGTTGTTGCTGTTATGTGTAGGTTTATTTTCTTTCTACAGCAAAAATTAAACAGAGGTGTCTATTTCAGACTTTAGATATCATTGCCCAAAGCATTAAATGCTTCCTCCCAGTCGTACACTGAGCGACGATAATGAAGCGAAAAAACTTGACTCCCACCCGTGCATTCAGTAATTCTGGTGCATATTTCCAGTAGAGATCCCTGCAATCTGGGATGTGGCATGGAAATGACTGCTTTATTATTACCACAGAGCACTCAAGGCACATGGGAATTACCCTGCGGTTTTGAACGAGGGGCAGTACTTTTTCAGCAGATCAACACTAACACCCCCAGCCCTCACAGAGGGGACACAGAGGAGGCATGGGCCAGGCTGGGACCCTCTTGGTGGGGTTCTTACTGGTACTGGCTGCCTTACAGATACTGTACTGACTGATAGTGGGCAAGCTGTTCCTCTTCTCTGTGTTGTCTCTACAGAGCAGAGATACTGACACTTGCCTTCTTTGAAAAGCAGTGTGATTGATGGCTGAGGCTAAAAAATAACTGTAGAATATAACAGAAGAGACTGTTTCTTAGGACTATCAGCTCCACCACTGAAACTGCTTAAAACCACCCACAAAACTCTTCTGTAGACAGAGAAAAACATTCACCTCCATGCAAAGCTTCTCCTCCTGTTCCTCCTGCAGAATTAAGATGAGCCTTTGACTTTTAATTCTGGGCATTGGCTTTTTTGTTGTTATTATTATTATTATTAACACACAACATAAACTTAACTGTGGTCAGATCCCTCATTGAGCTGCAGTGGAGGAAGGGCATTTGTTCTGGAAATTAATATGGCTAGCGTGTCTGCCTTGGTTTTGAGAATAGTGTTTTCATGTTCTTTTCCTTTCTTCCTCAGCTTTCTTCTCTTTTGTATCTGCCTGCCTCTTTCCCATTTCTTTCACAGCCGCTATTTTTGCTCCAAGCAAAGAACTCAGTCATGCTCTCACCCTTCTCATGGGCTCTGTGTACTCTTGAGGTCAGGCTAGCAAACCTTGCTGGAGCCAAACTTTGCACCCTTCACTTGCCCTTTTCATATCCTCTGCCTCGTCACAGTTTTCTGTCCCCTGCGTTTTCCCCGTGCTCCTGGAGGGCAGCAGTTCCTCCCTGCTGGCACATCTGCCTGGGCTTTGCCTGGTTGCTCTCTGTGGCTCCAGTGCAGAGCTCCTGTTGCACCCTGGGCCAGTAGCTCTTCTCTCCTCTGATGTATTTTATCTGTTTCAACCACATGATTTTCAGGGAAAGGGACAGTCTGTTGCTCTTTGTCATTACCCACTGTAGCTCAACACAGCTCCCCTGAGGTTCAAGGCACCATATGCTCCTCTAAAAGACACAGTCACTTTGATGTGCCCCCACATTCCTCTGAACTCACATCACCCTCATATCCCTTCTTCTTTGAATTGCTCTTTTAACCGTGTCTTCCTTCTCAGCACTGCGGTCCTTCTTCCTTTTCCCCACTCTCCCCTTGCCCTCCTCCAGGGCTGTGCTGCCAAGCCTTGGGCAGCTGTCCTGGGCTGGAGCTGGGGCTGGGAGCAGGGGACACCCAGGATCTGCCAGGAATGGCTGAGCTGCTCTGACTCCTCTCCCTTAGGATGGAGCAGGGATTTCCATGCCTGAACCTCAGTGGGCAGGGAACGAAACAGAAAGGAGAGGCAGAGCTGTCTGTCACAAGCCTCTGTCACAAACCAGAGGTGACATGGCTTGTAGAAAAGGCTGTCTGTTCAACAGGGAGCAAACCTTGCTGGAAAGAGTGTTTAACATCTGATTTGCAAAGCCTCATTCCTTGGATGTCTCCAGCAATGTTTTTCACTTTCAATGCCTTCAATTTTCTCCTATCTGCCCTAATCTGTGTGTTTCCTTGTACACGGTTTTCTCCTGTTCTATTCAACCTCGTTCTTACCATTCCCATCAGTGTGGCCTATGCTGCTTCATTCCCACCAATATTCCTAAAGTTCCTTGGGAGGGGTGCTTCAGTGAGGCAACAATTAATTCCTGTATCTGTAATTTGTTTATCTTCTTCTATAGAGTCTTACAACAAGCCTCAGGAGATGGATATAAATGATGAATGCAGGTTAATAACACGGGAGTCTGTGGAAAATTGCATTAAAATGGCACAGAAATAAAGGATATAAAAACAGCTGAAGCATGTGGTGAAGCCCCTACTATATCAAATTATTTCCACTGGTAATATACATTGCAGTTTTCGCTAAAAAATCTGAAACTTAAAAGTGATAAAAAATTAATACCTCCAAACTGCTAGTGAGAAGAAAGAAGGTTAGGTAAATTATTCTCAGTTGTTACAATAGGTGAAAAAAATAAGCAAAACGGGTGAACTTAATCCTGTTTAGTTTTAATCATTCAAAGGCCTGGAGCCTAACCATGTGTATCAACAGGGCTCCCTCTCTCCTCAGTGCAGAGTCAGAGACCTCAAGGGAGACAGACTCTTCTCAACACAGAAAAAAAGCTTGAAAAGCAGGGACGCTGGCCCTCCCTCAGCTGCAGATTAATTCATCCAGTCTTACGTAGGCAGGATGTCTAACCCTTCCAACAGCTCCACTTGGGAGCTTTCTTCTTCTCACAGACATTAAAAAAAATGGCCTAAGGTCACTATGGCCAGAATAAGATTAGCAGAACTATTTGTAGTTTCTGATATTCTGGAAAGGAAGAAAGAGGATTTCTATTTGTTTAATAACACAGCAGCAGCTTATGGATTTCGCTTGTTGCACTGGAAACTCTCTGCCAGATGTGAGGTGTTGGAAGCTGAGCTACACTCTCCTCAGGATGCTCAACAGCCTAAATATCATCTCTGTGAACATTTTGTGTGCCTGCATGAGCTAAGGGGAAGCTACCCAGTGTGTGCTGATATCACAGAGGGGTTTCAAGAGACCTGCCACAAATCTTCAATCAGGCAAACAAACCAGAGGAGCTTTACCTTCGCATGATGGTTCATCATTCTGCTTTAACAGGTCGAAAAAAGCTGTCAAGAAGTGATGTGGGAGTCTGGCACACTAATGTGAAAAGGGGAATCTGCTTCACTTTTTCCAGTAACAAACAAACAGAGTGAGAGCTGGACACAGTCTCTGGAGCAACAATTGGAAAAAATGTTTAGGACATCTCACCCAGCAATCTCAAACCTGATTATCTTTCATGTCAGGACACAGGCATTGTGGAGATGGAGCTGCCAGGGTGATGGGAAAAGGATGGGAGCTACCTGCTGAACTGAGAGCATCACAGTGAGATGTGTTTCTTCTACTAACGCACTTCAGCATAAATAGTGCTGATGTTGGTTTTTGAAATGATAAAGAGGCACTGGGTAAATCCTTGGGCTGGAGGGAGCCAAGAGTGCAAAATCCCACTCCAATAGGATAATTTAGAAGAAAGTCCTGCAGAAAAGCATTTAGGTGAAGAAAAACTTAATCCATATAGTTGTCTGTTCTTCCAAAGCATTAGCCAGAAATCTGTCTGAAAGGCTGTTTTTTAATGTGTGATCTGGTAGCTCAAAGACTGCTTCTAAGGTAAGGATTTAAAAAAATAAATTTTTTAAAATGCTATTCCCCAAGAACAGTAAAATTTCAGTTCTCAGCCTGTGGTCTGTGATTCTCCATGGGTCTAGGATTACCTTCCTGATATCCATGCTTTTCTACTTTTCTGAGAAACACAATCCTAATGATAATATATTTTCAGCAGAATCTATATCTGCAGGAAGAAATAGGAAAAGTTTAGCAATAAGGAGTGAAAAGCCCTGGTACAAAAGTGTTGTGTTTGAACTCAACATGAAAAAATTGATCAAGATTCCCCTGGGTTTTTTTTTAAATGGCAAAATTTTGACTAATGGAGTATCACCTACCCCTGTATAAGGAAAGATTGAAATGCAGAGAAGGTAGATGGTGATAGTCATTGACAATGTCAACAACGACATTGTCATTGTCCAGAGAAAGTAGTGTGGAAAGTGCTGAACTGGAGTCTGACTGCCATTTTTATTGCAACAATATAAATATAGCATTGAACTCTGCAAGTTCCCAGCCAGCTCTTCTTAGATAATCATGGCATCTATTTTAGTATAATGCAGGTTTTGGGGGTATTTTATTATACAGCAAGATGGTTGGTCTATAGAAGAAATGTTGCTGGATTTGCCACAGCAATCTGCCAGACAAAACATCACCAGCCAAGTGGTAAAAATATGAGCACATGAAAGATATTGAGGATTCCAACTGATCCAAGACGAGCCTGCAAAGTGCATTTTCTTTTACCTATCTTGAGCTTGCTTAGTGGAAGAACAGTCTGTAAGGTAAAAATAGTTCACAGAAAGAGAAAATGCTTTCTCCTCAGTGTTGTCTCTGTCCCTCCCTACATATTGAGATGTAGTTTGCTTCTGTGACAAGTTTGTGTTGAATATCCAATGGAGAATTAGCAGATGGAACAGAGATCAAAGTCCTTCCCTGCTTAATATCTCAACTCTTAGGACCAAACCAAGCCAAGCCAAACCAAACTAAACCAAACCAAAGCAAACCAAAGCAAACCAAACCAAACCGAACCAAATCAAACCAAGCCAAAGCAAAGCAAAGCAAAGCAAAGCAAACCAAACCAAACCCAACCAAACCAAACCGAACCACACAAAAAAAACCCCACCCAGGAAATAAACCCGTAATAGACTCTTCGTTGACCAGATAATACCCATGATCAGCAGGAACAACTAGGCAAAGTTCACATTTTTGAGTAAATAATTTAGAGGGTCATTGAAATCACAGAGCGCAGATGATAATGATAAAAGTTACAGATAAACCTTTATGAAATGACAGTCTTTGCTGTCATCTTAATGATCTTTAGCTGCTTGTTCTTCTGTGTTTGTGGAAAACGTGGCCTTAACTCTTTCAATTCATTATGCCCATCTCTTTTTAAAAAGATAGTAGCATCTTTAATATTCTCCTAAGGCTGTTTTGCTTGACTGTGACATATTTATTTGTCAAAGACAGATGTCCAGTATTATGAAATGTCTAGCCTAATTCACAATTTTTTTTAACACAACGTGACATTAGGAACTGAACAATTTTTAGACACGAGTTCTGTATCTCTAGTCATCCACTGGCAGTTGGAATTTATTTTAAAAAATATGTTAACTCTGGGCTGGAGCAGTTTCGGAACAGTTTGGACCTGGTAATATATGAGTCATAAGGAGAGCTGTTTCCTGGTTCTGTGAGTACTTTTTGACTGATTTAAGCAGTACATATGAAGCCTGGTGAGCCGTAAACAAAGGTTTATCTATAAAAACAGCCCCCTTAGTCTATTTGACTACAGCTATGATCACAAGAGGGTTAGCACTAGTGGATTTGTGAATTCAAATGGTACAAAAGAATAATTTGGTCTGCTTCCCTGATATTTATGGTGCTGTAACTCAAAAGTTCAGTGAAAATCAGTGGAGATCCTTCAATTTCATGCCAGACTTACATTTTCAGCTATAAAGACATTAGCAAAAAAAGGACATTCCTGGGTGCAATGGGAAGATGTTAATATTAAATTTCAACTTTTGTAATTAAATTCTAGATTAGGCAAAACTAAATCATCAAAACCACTAGTGCAACAGCAACATCTTGGCAGGTCAGTCCTGGGGACAAAGATTGCAGGGTCAGGGCTACGGGCTGTCCCTGTGTAGGTGCATATATTGTCATTAGTCCTCTGCCACATTAACAGATACTGGTGCAAAAGTGTGTATGTGTGATTATAGACCCTGGGTACAAGAGTAGATCATAAAGGTGAAAAATTTTCCCAAATCCCTGAACCCTGAAGTTAAATACCACCCAGGCTATAAGGATAGAGCAATGCAGAATGTCCTTGTAATTGTTGCTATTACCTGGTTATTCCACACAAAGTCAAAAGGACCATCTTGAACTAATCAGTAGGACAATTTGAATATGTAAAGGAATGAACCATTTTAACCAAAATCTCATCCACTGAACAGGATGTTATAAAGGCCTTGTCCTGATCCTGTTAATATTCTTGTCTTTTGGGGCTAAAAGTTAGCTGACTTGGTGAATAAGTAGAAAATCAAGCAGGTGGGGAAATCTTTGCAAGATTATGGTACGCGGGAATCTCCAGGAAGCTTTGACAGCCCCAGGAAAGAGTTCCCCTAGCTCTAATTGAGCCAGCTTCAGAATAAGAGACACTGCAAAGTGCAGCAAAGGAGGAGGAATAAAAGGTAGCTTTGAGGAGGAGAAAGGAGTACACGAGGGAAATCATGAGAGTCCACTCCTGGGGGCTATAGGAATCAGATTGCTGCTGTTTTATGCAGAAAGGGGAAAGTCTAGCCTTTAATGGGAGACCTTCAAAAGCATGACAGCTTTTAACAGAAGACAGGCAAGGCTAAAGAAAGAAAAGAAAGAACTCAACCCACCAGGCACCAAATTTAAACTAAACTAAACTCTGGTGAACTCTGTCAGGGAATCTGTGCTCGAAAAGGAAATTAGGGGACCCGAGGTCTCAGGGAGTCTTGACGTGAGGAGGAAGAACAGGTATTTATGATACTGCAAACGCCTCTACATGAAAACTGGAGTCTAGCAGAAGTCACCTTCTGACAGCACCACTTGGAAGGAAATGTATTTGCTTTAATTTGTGCAGTGGAACCTCCTCCACACTCAAACCACAGAAGCTCTGAGCCCAAAGCAGATTTATGAACAGGAAACAGTGTTTTAGTTTAAGAATGTTAAATTTTTTGGCTTAGGAAATTGTTGGTTCAGTCTTTATTATAACCAAGATGAAATTTATCACATATGCATAGTATGTAAACTGAGAGGATTTTGCATATTTGAATACTTTAATATTGGACCAGAGTGTTGACACTCTGAGATGATTGAAAGAATAACTTAGTATTTTCTGAAAGGTTTGAAATGCAAATCTTTCAAATCAACAAGATCAAGATGAACAGTGAGCTTAGACTTGAATACTTGCCAGGTTTTCTAATATATTTTTTTCTCACTTTAACACAGTTTTAATTTAGCATCCGTTAAGATTATGGATGGCTTATTCACAGATCTACTGAATTTAAAAGCATAGGGGCCATAACTGACCTTCCAGCTTGACCTTTCATATAATGCAAGCAAAAAGACCTCCCTGTATTAGTTCCCATTTTAAGACCAACAGTTTAACACTAAGAACTTCGGAAACTTTGGACTGGGATCAAACAAAGGCTTCTGCAGCCCTTGTCTTTCATCATTCAGTCTCTGACAGAGGTCATTTCTGTACACTCAAGGAAGCTTAGGTATAACAGTGCAAGGGTTCCCCATCAGCACAGGTAAGTTGCTGCTTTCACATGTGGTTAAAAAATCAAACCTCAGTGGAAAGGCAAACTCTGAACCCTGTGAGAGAAAATTCATTTTTCAAGATAAACCTATCTCCAAATAAAAAAGATGGTGTTGTAGGATCTCAAGCACATTTTGCCTTCCTCCTATGTGTTGCTGAGAGAAAAGTGTCTCTTTTTGGAAGAGACACAGAGCAGACTCTTGTGGAAATAAATGAGAGAGGACAACTTGTCAAGGACCAGGGGAAAAAAACCAGCAGCACCATGTTGTCCTCTCTTGCTGACATGGCACCTTCTTTGAGTTCAGTCACAAAGCAGGCCATGAATAAAATGATGGCTAAATTTTCAATCATGTGAGAAACATGGATAAACCTGAGCCTGCACTGCTGGAGTCCCACCCCGGACATTTAGGTGAGATTCTTTTAATAAAACAGTCAAATTATATGGTCTTACATATGATCTGGTTATACAAAGGCCCTTTTATAGTCACCTTATAGAAAAAGAACAAAACGCTTTTTTGAACATGATTTCTCTCTTCCTATAGGGGACATCTAAAACAGGTCAGTTGAATCATTCCTTGGAAGTGTAATTCTTCTTTTTATCATGAAATATGACTTTCCAAAGATGTAGACCTCCACACTGTGGCTTCATGTTATATCTGCTGAGGTAAATCCCACCCTCAAATGCTTCTTTTCCTTGATTTGTAACACAAAAAAAAAAAAAAAAAAAAAAGAGGTTATGGAATGAAATGACCAAAAGAAGCACCAATTCCTTGGTAGTCACAGAAGTGGTTAAAAGTACAAGAGGTCATTACAAATATTTCTCCCCCTGGCCCCTTAAAGTTCACAAGCTTTTTCTGAACTGGGCAAAGCAAGACTATCTCATAGAGGGGGCAATGGTGAGAGATTGCTTATTCTTCCAGACATCCGAGTGGGAATCAAGACATTTTTTTGTCTTTTAGAGGGACATGAGGCAAATCAAATATTACTTTCACTGTTGGTGTTAATCACAAGAAAAAGGCTCTTATAGAAATCCATTCATTTGACTAGAAGAGGAAAGAATTACTTGCCTGCTTAGAGAAAGTTTTTACGTGGCTTAAGCCTGTAGTGTCTGAGATGAACTGCAACTATTTGGTTAACTGCAAGGAGCTCTCAGAAGAAGCTAAATGATCCTGGAGACCCAGAGGCAAAACAATTAACATAGTTGTGCAACCAACTGAGCCTTTGCAGTTGCTCCTCACACACTTGGTTGGGCTGGAGTAACACATGACCCCAGGGGCTTGGGGCACAAGGTTCTCAGCCTGCAGACAGCAGGAGGCTCGTGGGCAGAGCGAGGAGAGCGCTGCCTACGTGCCAGGCGCCAATCCAGATCACAGTGTACTCTCCACAGGCCCCAAGGTCCTCGGAGGCATTGCCATTTTACTCCAGGGGGATGTGCCTGAGCTGAGAAAACCACCCTGTTTTGGAATTTCAGGTCTTCTTGCCTGCTGTCACTCTGAAAAGGTCAACAAGGGTCTTGGAAGTTCAAGAGGACCACCCCTCAAAGATGCAGGAGGCAAAAAGAAGCTTGCTAGGCAATCTGTCCATAGCCTGAAGGATCTTAGAAAATTTCAGGGAGGAAAGTGGCTTAGGACTTTCTGAAGGACATAATTAAACTTTATGCCTGGGGTCTGCAGCAGAATGGGAGGACTGAGCAAACAGAGGAAGAGCTCCAGGCCCTAAAGCATGGCTGATAGTCAGCAGTGAGGACAGGAGCCATGGAAAAGTCTACATACATCTCTGACCACCCATGCCAAGCTCCTTCCCTCCATCTCAGCAGAAGGGAATTGTCCCTGGCACCAAGTGAGGCTGAGCAGGGGACAGGAAAATGCCACAGTGAATCTCCTTGCTGAGGAAATGCCCCTCAGCCCGAGCTAAAGCCAGGGCTGCTGCCTCCAGCTGCTTTGCTAGAGAAGACCAACCCCAGTGAAGAGCAAAGCACAGGGAGGATAGTGTTATCAGTTACTCAGGAAAGGCTTTGAACCAATTTGTTTTTCTTGCAGTAATCAACTTGGGAAGCACGGTGACTCTTGAAGGAGATTTTATTGATCATAGCAGAACAGGCCATTAATAGAAAAGGAATTATCAGAGAAAAAGACATTTCTGCCATTCTCAACACTGTTTTAATCAAAGCCTTTTCACCAGCAATAGCTCTTTCTTTTACTTATTCTCTATTTTATTTTCAAACCAATGCTATTTTCTTCACTAAACACTAAGTCCTTTACTTTGATAGAAACATTTCCTTTAATGAGCATAAGAGATAATAATGTTAAGCATTAGTTGGAACGATCATGCAACAAAAACTCAATGCCGTTTAAAAACACTTAATGCACAGGCTGAAATTTGTCATCTCGCTAAAGAGCATAAGATTAGAGGTGCTACAACTTAGAAAGGAAGTATTATCCCACTGATGAGGTAGTGCTTTCCTTTGTACTAATCACACAAACAGTCTAAAACATGTCTTTGTATCTATTTCTTATGTTAAAAACCCTAACAGAATGTTCCTGTAATAGGAGACAAAGAAAAAAAACCCAATCTGCTTTTTCACAAGCATTACTTTGAATCTTTCCAGAGGCAATGAATGTTTCATGGCTTGATGGCCAATTCAGCAGACTGGAAGATCTCTCAGACTGAGAAGTGTGCCAGTTTCAGACCACTAGAGAAGGCATGGACAGACTGGCCTGAGACTCACAGTTTTCCAAATCCAATCAGCAGTTTCAGGTTCATCACAGTTGTGGCCAGAGCAGATTGCAAGCAAAGCTGCAGCAAGCTCAGGGGGTGAGAAATTAATTGGGATGAAAAGAGAACTTGGGCATCAGTCATTAGCTAAAGCAGAAATGAACTTAAAACATAAAAATAAATATTTAGGCTAGACACTAGAGGAAAATGTTCTCATCATAAAGGTACTGAGGCTCAGGTAAAGACTTCACAACTCTCCACCTTCACAAGTTTTCAAGAAAAAATAACCTTTTTTCAGAAGTGACACAATAATACTGACTGCTTTGGGGCAGGAGATAGATTGAGTTGTCTCTTCTGACTTTATTTACGCTGCACAACCCCCATATTTCCTGTATTTACAAGCCATCTCTGTCCTTGGAGCGTGTAACAGTGCAGTTACACTGATTTACACTGGCTGGGGGATTGGGACATGTTCATGACTCACGTTCTCATGCCATCAATTCCTCAGCAGCTTCCTACTGCTGATGGCCAAGCTCAGAGAGCAGCAGCCAGTCTCAATGAGAGGAGCACCAGAGATGTTTTATTGCTGTGCAAGGATTTTGCTGCAAAGTCCTCTCTACTGCTTGAGTTAGGCTAAGGGAAGGAAGAGGCTGACTTTGAAAACCCAAAACTGCTGATGTTATTATCTCTTGAAGCTATTAAATGATGGCAGTGCAGCACTCCTGACAGGCTGAGCAGCACTGCCAGTTGCTGTAACATGGACCAGATCAGCTGAGTTTGTGGCTAATTTATCACAGTCTAGTATTTGACCCACTGAATTCCGAATTAAATTTTTATACATTCGTGAACTATTTATACTGTATGAAAAATCAATATCTTATTATTGTTCACCTGATTTAGGATGGATAAAAGGAATATTTCAGTATTCTCCAGGGTCAATGCAGAGAGGCCTTGAATCATGAAAGATACAGCATCTTTTGAATGGAAGAAAAACTTCAGGGTAGAAAGGAGTGTAATTTACACAAAATATCTTTCCTATTCATGATATGAATAATACATTCTTTCACAAACTCACACCAAAACGTAATGTCCTTTTAGAAGACAACATCTAATTCTTTATCACTCTTTAAGACAGAATTATTAATTTGGAAAAAATTTTCTTTCTGAATTTCTTTGCATTTTGTATGAGCCATAAAATCTCAAAGGAGTTATTTGAATTTCAATACCGTCTCACACTTTTATTAAAATATACTATAACCCTGCTTCAGTAATTAACATGAAGATAGGACTCTTAGTCTTAAAACTGAAATCTCCCAGTTATTTCAGATTTTCCCTAAGTATGCTTTTGATTAAATAATTACTGAACAGCAGTGTTAACAATTTATCTATGATAGAGAGCATGTCACATATTTCCTATTCATGTTCTGCAGTTTGTGCTTTTGCCAATGTGTTTTATGAGTATTTATTAAAGATGACGCCTTGAGTTAATAACATAAACTACCTACTAGTTTCATAATCATCACTGCAGTGCAGAAAGCTTTAGAGTTACGGTAGTTCTGCATTGACGACGTCAACAGATTTACTGCATTCATTTTCTTATGCAAATATTCCAAAAACATACATAACTTTATAACCTTATATAGTGTACTGCCTACACAGGAGGGTATCAAAGCCTGTGAACACTCAGAGTAGACTTTAAAGTTGACAGCACAAGTCGTGCTGTTCCTTCCTTTCTTGTTTATCTGTTGTCCTAATACTAGAACTCATTTAATGCTGTGTTTTGTAGACACATAGGGACTTCTGCACAGTCCCTGCAGTAAGAGGGGAGACTGCTCATGGTCTTTACATGACATGTCTGTTTATACTGAAGTCACTCTTAAGGAGTCTGCACGTGAATTAAGCAGAGATTTGTGATTCATTCTTGCCCTGTGTACATACATGATTTGCCCCTGCATGGCAGAGCTTTCCTCTCTCTTGCAGGACAACCTTCTTTGCCCCTACAATTTCTCCATTTCCCCCTATCTTCCCCAAGAGAAGCACGATGCTCTCTGCTCTGACTGCCTCTGCTGCACCTCACCAGGACAGGTTTGCAAAACAGAGACCCTGGGATAGGAATCCTGAATTATGTTCAGGTCACTGAGAGAAGAAAAGGAGAGAAGAAGGAATCCTGAAAGAACTCCATCTTAATATTCCTTTGCTATTACCCAAATCAAGATCAATTTCACTTAAGTCTTCTCTAACTCATGTATTGGCTAATTTGTTTTTAGACTCTTTGGTGGCAGGAACTTCCTAGATTTCCCAGCAGTTCATCCTGTCTTTCCCATTCCTTACAATTAAAAGCTTTTCCTGAGGTCTAGTCTTCTGTGTTACAGTTTAAGTCTTTTACTTACCTGTGACAAATCTATTTTTTCCACACTATTCTTCATGTTGATATTCTGTGCACTCCAAGGGATTTATGCTTTTTCTTAAAACATGATTCTCAAATTGGGTACCATACTCTGAAAGTGGCCCTACTAGTGTTGAGTGGAGATTGATGTTTACATTCCATATCTTGAAGACAATATTGCTGTTAATTAATCCTAGTAGAAAATTTCCCTTTTCCACAGCAATGTGATAGTGTGGTATTGAGTCATGCTCTACTTTTGAGCTTCCACAGCCTTAGATCCATTCCTGTTGCACTGCTACCTGGCCTGTGGCTCATTTCCCATATCTGTGGTAATATCAATGTGAATAATTTTATGGTAAGTCTGTTTTCCTCCAAGGGTTATTTTGGGAGCCAGAATCTGACAATATTAATGTGTAGCTGATCGGAAAAAAAATATTACTTTTTGGAACTTGGAAGACATGATAATCAAGTTCGCCATCAATAACTCTCTACTTATCTGGCAAACAGGTAATCAATTACACATCAAAATAATGTAGAAACTCATACACAGTAGTAGTCAGAAATCAGCAATAAATTTTAGATCAAATTTTTTGGGTTGGGTACAGTTTGGACCACTTTCATAGAACATTGCATAGAACTATGCATAATTTTGCAGAAAAATATGTCTTAATTAAACATGGTGAGTATCTGGAATCGATACAGATGGAGAATGCATTCACATTAATCTTATTGAAAGAATTTACATTTTATTTTAGGAAAAGAGCAGTACAGAGAGTTCCAGTCACATCTTGAAATCCTTCTGCTACTGCTGTCATGGAAGTTTTGCTTTGAAAAGGGCTATAGGGTGCAAGACCTGCATTTCAAGTGAGTTTTTTTTAAAATTAATAAATAAGCATAGGTGAATTAATACATGCAAAATAATTTTGGCAGGGATAATAATGGAAATAGCTAGAAAAAATATTGAATGGATTAGCACACTTAATTGGTCTTAGGTTTCCTAATGAACAATTAGCCTTGTGTTTAATCCCTCTCAATCCATTCATCTTTGCAGCTCTTACTCTCTAAAGATAAGTAAGGATCACTCCAAATATGCTTTTGTTTTTGAAACTACTTATATTAGTATTGAACTGTAATCATTGGCATGGAGACCATTTTATAAATGGGAATGGGCAAATATGACACATGCTAGAGCAACTATTACTTGGTGCTTGCAAAAAAAAGTGTTGCAAAAAAAAATTGCAGCACTCAAAAATACTACTGAGATAAGTGCTGTTGTTTAAACAGAGATGAATCTACCCAGAAACTGTTTTTTAAGGCCTTGGGAATGTGCTGTTTGCCATTCAATAAATGGCATTACAATGCCAGGCCCTGCTGACCATGATCAGACAGAGTATCTTAGGTACTTAATTTATTTAGTATGGTCTAGGCTCAAGGGCCAGCATATCAGATGGGTGTTTGGGATTGCATGTACTACCAGTGGAAAGAAAAAGCTTCAAGCTGCATCCATGGCTTGCCTGAATGTGCCTCTCTGTGTCTCCTTAACCCAGACTGTAAAAAATGTCTCTCTCACATGGACACCAATATTCCTTTTCACCCAGTGCCTCCAAGGAGTAATTATTTAGCAGTCCCAATGCGACCAAGTTAGGCAGAGAAGAGGGACTTCTCTCATACGTAATGGTGGCTTGTGCTCTGGTAGAGTCAGGACAGATAAATCTTCAAAGCAGCTGCCGACCTGTTCAGTGGGAATTCAAGGCTTGGAAGTTAATGGCCAAGAAAAAGTGAGTTGGACTGGATGTGTTTTAATTCACTGAGATATAATAAAACAGCATGTTGGCTAATTTGAAGGCTAGAGGGAACATGTTTTTATTTGCAATATTAAGGTGCTCTGTGAATCACTACAGACACACGAGTAAATGCTTTTTATTTTTTCCTCCCTGAGGTTTTTTTCTTTTTTTTTTTTTTTTTTTTTTTTTAACNGTAACTAATACTCTGCTATGCGTGAACCTAACAGATGTAAAGGGTTCTCTAAGGAGCCTTTGGGGTAAGTACCTGTGGCAGTTTTATTAGGACCTCACTGCCATTATCCATGTCCTGGACAGTTTGGGAAATGTTCTAGACTGGCCAGGGAAAAGTTTGAGTCTTAATAAAAGAAGAGAAATTAAACAAGTGAGGCACAAAGTGTGTCTAGGGGTCATGAAGTTCTGGATTCTTGCCTAATGTCACATTCATCAGGCTTAATGCAGGTGGGTTTGCCAGCAGGAAAGTCGAACATCTCATTTGAGACCTCCTGGCTCTGTGGTTATGATCCTGAAAGCATGAGCAGCTTCTGCCTTTCCACAGCTGGAATACCCAAAGGAATACCCATCCCACATTTGTATCCATCACTCAGCTCTGCAGCAATCATCAGTGCATTTTATGCTTCGAGTTGGTCTGGAGGTTTCCCTTCTGCAGATGCTCCTGGGAGGTTTTCTGTGAGTTGAGGGCAGTCAGGCTGCTGGATGAAATCAGGGGCCAGGATGGCCTTTTTGTGCTGAACATGCTAAACCTGTGCCCTGCTGCATGTGACACGTGGCACACAACGCAGCAGCTGAGCATCCCCTCTCTTTAGCAATGACTGAACCAAGAGAAGCCATTGCCCACAAAGATCCTTCTGGCAAAGACAAAGCAACAGCTTGCTCTGCCTAAACTGCCTAAAAAATTTTCTTCTGAAATGTTAATGGGGATGTGAGAGCTGATAATTATTTGGTTGGAGGTGGATGTGTTTGCAAGCCAGGAATGACCAAAAGCAGTCAAGCAAAAATGTGGCAAATTGAAAGGTGATGGGACAAGGACATCGCTATGGCTCTGTGCGGCACCTGAGGGCTCTTTGGGCAAAATGCTGGGTGGAGTGAGGCTGGGAGAACAGGAAAAAGAAATACTACAAAGAATTTCTTTGAGGAATGTTGTGTTCAGGACAAGGGAAGTCAAGCCATTCAATGTCTGTACTCATCTTTTGGGTAGGGGTCCAAACGAGCTACTGGAGAAGGCAAAAGGAAAGCAGCAAGAAAAACAAGATACTTAAAAAAGCAAATGGCAAAAAGAAAAGCAGTTACTTCACTGAGTCAGGAAGAGATGACTGAGGAGAACATTACATAAATGAATGTTAAACAGGCAAAATCTAATCCCTTTGCAATATAAAAGGATAAAATGGAAAAGAAAATACTAAAGTGCTTCGAATTTCTGTAGCAGAGAGGAAAAGAGTGATAAGCTTGGTTGCAAAAAGTGGGATTTAGTTTAACTTCTGAAGACCTTCTGTCCATTAAGAGCAGTGAGGAACAGATACATGCTATTGCAGGAGGCTGTGAAATCTCTGGCACTGCAGATTTTAAGGAAATCATTCAACAAGTATCAGTTCAAAAAGACTTAAAGACAGTTTATGCCATCTTTGGAGAGGGAGATGGATCAGATGAACTCCTTACTGGTGTCATTATCTGTGGAACTGTAAATGCTGCGTTCAGGCAAAGGGAAAGTTGTGTACAATCTTTGAAAATGAAGAATCTTACATAAAAAGGGCCTCTTTCTATCCATTTCTATCCTAATGGATACTGCACTCTTTCAGGATAAGTTCTAATTGGAACCTTGTGCCCTCGCCAGGAAATCACAGGGACTAAGAAACCCTATTACTCTGCAGCCGCTCCCTGGACGTTGATTTAAGGTAGTTTCGTCTAAGTGGAACTATTTGTCTGCTTCCTTCCTTAAAAAAATGTGGAATAGACAGGCAGATAGATAGAGGTAATGTAAGACTTGACTGCATCTTGCCTACTGGCCAAAATACCAACATTTTAGGGAGCAGAAGCATGTCTCAGAGATAAAGAGCCAAGACAGCACTTCTGGGTCACATCCCTCCCTGCTACTGCAAGTTTCATTTACATTTCATACTTTGGCCAAAAAATGTGATATACAAATTAAATGTCAGCTCTCAGGACCTGGTGTTACTTCCAGACTAAAGACTTCTTTTCTTCATACTGAATAATCCACTAGGAATATGTTTATCTGAGCTTGATACTCAAGGTATTAGCATTAATCTCTAAGCTTTGTCCTGGATATCTGCTTCTGGAAAAAAAATCTTGTTTAGATGACTGATATTATTGAGAATCATAGTCCTTGGAAATCTCAAAAATGTCAATGACACAATAAAAATAAATCACCAAACCTTATTCATCAGAAGTCTCTAATGCTGTTGAAGTGTCTGATATTTCCAGGAGTTTTTCAGTCTCTGAAACTGTTCAAATAGAAACACCTTTCCCACATTTTCCTTCTCTGCCTTTAACAAATGATGGTTCTTTTAACCTCCTTCTCCCCTCTTTGTTTGCTTAGAGGATCAAAGCCTTTTTATTTATTTCTTTTTCCTCCCAAGCAGTTTCTGGAGTGTTAAAAAAGCACCACCAGTATACTGAGTTTACATTACAAACAAGTTAAAATTCCCCGTCTGTCAGAGCTTTTCTCCTAGGATACCAAGAAAAGCAAAGTTCAACTAAAATGCACAATTAATCGGAGATCACTTCTGAGTGAAGAACAAAAGGCTGCTTTAAGCAGAGCTATTCTCTTCTTAGAGATTTAAGGTCCACTTCAGAAAGGAGAGTTATTATTCCCTGAAAGTTATCTGATTATATTTGTATTCCTGGAGCTACTCCATTTAGTAATGTTCCCTTTTCACCCATAAAATCATCTTAACGAATCAGCTGTGGGATTGGCCATATGTAAATGTGTCCTTATGACAGACACATTGACAAGTGAATGGATGGAAAAGGCATGGGCTGCATGTTGCTTTCGCTGGAACAGCAGTGGGGCTTGTTCTGCTCTTAAGACCTGAGGCAGACAGTTTATTTCTTTTCTTGGTTATGTAGAAAATGTTTGGTTTTTTGTTTTCTTTTCCCTGAGGTAAATGTATTATGTAATAATGGGATGATAAAGAAGCTTGAGCTGTGTGGTTTAGGAGCATTTGGCTAAGACAGACTTGAGTGTTGGGCTACCATTGCCACACCATTGCTCTCCTTTTCCTCGACTTCTGAGAGCAAAGACTTGCCTGATAACTCAACCTCATCATCAGTCCCTGTCGGATGGGCTCACAGCTGTTCAGGAAAATGCATTGTCTGCTGATCTCTGGTGCTGTCAGGGCTCTTCTAAAGCCATCAGGAAAGGAAGAAAATGAGCAGCACAATTAAGAGATCCCAAGGGAATACACTGAAACACTTGCAAGGTAGATTTAACAAGTGTACTTCAGTGTGTTCTTACAATGTTTGTAAAATATTTAAGAAAATGCCTATAAAATTTGCAAATTTCCTAGTAATTTTTTTTTGTGGACAAGTTTTTCACAATAAGGAAAATAAGAAACTTAATATTCTCTATGCAAATAACACACTGTAACATCTATTAGGCATTGTAAGGTATCCTTTTTAGACAATTTTGCTAAACTTTAATCAATATGACTACACTGATGGCCCACGTGGGTGTTTTTCTCCCCTGCTTTTTGCAAGGCAGAGTTAAACACTGGCAAAATACATCTGTTACAAGGTAAAATCAAGATATTTAATTTGTGGCATTCAGACACATCTGGAAATTTTACAATGGAACCAAATGAAGTGTCAGCTGACATACAGTGAAGATGCCTTCTTTCTGACTCACTAAAAGTTAGTAAAAATGCCATTAAAAGTCCATGATAAAAAGCAAAGAAGTCCATAGTCATATTCTTGACTGATGACACTCAACAATTAAATACACACATAATGTCACCAAAAATGATAATGAAGTTTTTTGAAAATTGACTTGTCATGGCAAACCCAATTATATTTTTGCAGAAAAATATCAATTTTGAAATGATCTTGCAGAGAAAGATAGTTTTTGACATATCTTAGCCATGTGAGTTGTTCCAAGCTAACCCTTTTAATACCTCAGCGCTGAACCCTACATGTGTTACTGCACCTCTTTATCTTTCTTCTTGCCTCCATCCTTTTGTCTATTTATCTGCTTTCTCTTGTCATAAAAATACATAAAAATAAAAGGGAAAAATTAATCATTCTATGAGTTCTGGAAACATCCCCAAAATTTTCTTCTTGATTTTTATCACATCTCTGTCTATGTGAGTCTGAGAGCAGGGCAGCCAATTTCTGCTAAGCATTGCAAATGTAATATTTTTAAACACTAGCAGAACATGTCTTCTCATGCTTTCCTGATAATTCGTTCACTAGATGGTGCAACCACTGTAAATTAAATTAATAATAACAATATAATAGATTATGATTATAAAGCAACACAGATATTGCTAGGCAGTAAGTACTGGATCCAAAAATATCTCAGCCAAAAATCTCTTACAAAACATACATTTAGAAATGTTCACTCAAGCACAGCTGCAGGTGTCCCATTGTGGAGGCCTGGGACATACCAGCTGGGGACAGTTTGGGATCTAAAGAGACTTAATCGCAGACATGTTATGGAAAATAGACAGCCATCCTGATGTGGTGAGCTGTTCTTTTAACTGGTCAAGGTCAACAAGGGCAAGACTGGTCTAAGAGCCTCTCAGAGAACCCTAAACCCTAGATTAGCTTCCCACAGGGCTCCACTCCTCACCAAGGAGGAGGAGGAGGAGTGTATTTAACCTGCATTCCTATAAAAGGGACAATTTCTGCACCGTCTTAGCCCTGCTATTACATGTCTGTAGAGCAGGGAGTCACACCATTGACGAAACAACATTTAGGAACTTTCAGGGATGAAAAAATTTTAGGAATATATTTAGGGATTTTTTAGGAATTTAGCTGTGAAACAATATTTTTAAGATTTTCAAACCCTTTCCAAATGGAGTCCCATCCTACACCTCAGGGTCATTTTGACCACTTGGTGTTCAAAGCCTATTGCAAGCCATTAATGTCAGATTTGGCTTCTGACACTTCAGTTTTGCTGGGAGAGGTTTAGAGTGTCTCAACACCCTCAGACAGCTCCTTGTTGCCCTCTTCTCTCAGCCAGCTTCTTTGCAGGGCTCATTGCAGAGGAGAGCCCCACTGCTGCCAAATCCCAGCCCTGGTGCATTGCCTGCAGCCTCCTCCTTCACAGACCCCAGGGCAATGTCTCAGTGAGCTTTGGAGGAGCACCACCACCAACAGCAGGGGCTGAGGCTCTGCAGAGCCCCAGATCCAGCAGCTATGTGTGTCACTTCTCCAGGTGCAGCATTTAGGTAACACAAAAATTGTCCCTGGTTTGTGTGTGGGCTCGTTAGTGGAGCTTTTCATGGGAGTGGAAGCTAATGTAGAAGTTTTACTGTGTTTCTCAGCTGAGGGTGCTGTCAGTCACTACATTCTGCACATTTTCTCTTCACTCTGCTTCCCACCAGCATGTCATGTTCTAGACAAAGATTTTTCTCAGTTTTCAAGTTCCCTTCACCTCTTTCCTCCTGGAAAGCCCAGGCCCCAGCTCCTCCTCTCTACCAGTGGCAAGTGACTTTTCCATACCTCCCACCCTCTTTGATACTCTTCTCTTTCCTTTTTTTTTTTNGGTACAATCCCTTCTTCCAGCCTTTGTTCCTGCTTTTCCTCTCATGTCATGCCCATCCCAATCCTTTCATTTTATTCTTCCCTTTGTTTTCTCCCCCAAGTACTCCTCATTTTCTCTAGAACAGTTTTGTTTCTTCTCATCTGCATACTCTACCTCCCCTTCTCAGCACCCCTCCTTTCAGGTACCCTGCTCCTTAAAGGGTACCCTAAACTCACATATCCATCCTTCTTCCCATGAAGAACTAATTACCCCTTTATTTCTCCTAATACAGTTCTGTCCTATGAATTTGCTGACTTTGTGGTCACCCACTTAGCTTTTGACTTAATTCTCCCTTGTGTGCACTTGCTTGATTGTCCTCTGGAATCTGACAACGTCTCCATTGATTTCGCCACCTTCATCTGCCTTAAAATCTCTTCTTCTCACAACTGGCTTATCAGTTAATTTACTTTTTTTCCAGCTTGAATAGACAGTTGAGTATCTCTACTGATATTTTTTCCCTTTACTATCAAGCTATTTTCTTCTCTTTATTTTTCCCATTTTGTCTCACACAGAGATATTTTCCTCAATCTTTTTTTGTTTTCACAACCTTTTTTTCCCTTCTCTATTCTCTTCTAATGCAGAAAGGTCTGACAGTATCTCCCAAAAGTCTGCTCCAAGTTCCCATTTCATCCATGAAAAGTTAATCAACAATTCCCTCTCCACATACCTTTCTTGTTGCATATTTGATCTAGTTTATATATTTGAGCCTTAGTTTTTTGGGAAAGCCTGTTGATTTACATGAGGAGCACAAGTAGCACCATTGCTGACTGCGTAAATACTCCCATAATCTCAGCATAACTATGAAAAAGAGCATGATAGTAGTTCTGACTACATCATTTTTTATTTGAGAGGACCAATATCAGATAAAAGCAATATAGTTCTGCAGCCTATTTTTGGTGTAATTTGCTATAGCTCTAGTAAATTATCTTCTTTTTGACTTTAAGAGATTCACAGTGATTTACCCCCCAAGAAAATTTGCTCCATTACTCTTAAAAGGCAGCTGGAAACAAGACAGTATATTTTTTGCAGTATTTTTGAAAATCTGCACATCCTTGAAATAAATGTCTGAAAACCTCTTAAGACAATAGATAAGCCAGCAAATCCATTGAGATCACGCAGTGGATTCTGGGTTTACCTGAAGAAAGAGACAATTGCACTAATCTGCAATAGTTAAAGCAGTTCTAACAATGAACTATGGTTTTGTCTCAGTGGAAATACCTGTCAATTGCATTGAGGCTATTCCCTGGCATCATTGCAGGAGGACTTTTATTTTTGTGTATCATTTTACTCCTACTGCTAAATTAAACTCAGGATTTTCAGCCAATCTGTATTTTCATAAAATGAAATGTGTCCCATATTTTTTCTGCCAGTTTAGGGTTGGATTATCACAGTGAAAATTGTCTCACCAAGTTCATAGCAAGAAACAGTCACAGCAAAGATTTAGGAATACGGTACCACTAAAGGATGCTACACTCCTTTCCTGCCACCTTTGGATCCCTCCATGGTTTTTCTCTGGACATTCAGGGCTGGCTGCAGGGGCAGGGTGGCTGATTGTCCCTCGGGCCACTTCATTTTGTTGGCTGTGGCCAATGGCCCCTCCATTGCAAATGCAACCCACTCAGAGATTAAAGCACAGATTTATTCTCCACTCTAGTCCAGAGCAAGAGGACAATCTTCTCTTTAACTCTGTGACCTGGGTTAAGTTCTTGCTTAAGCTTTAAACCAGCTTTCAGTTTTATATCAATAAGCAGAAAAACGCCCCAACAGTCAATATTATAGCATCTTCACAAGACCTTATGTAGCTTACCATTGTTTACACAATCCCACACAAATAGTAATGCTGTCTGATCCTGGAGTGTGTTAAACGTCTTGGTGTTGTTCTGTGGCATCCTGAGAGTGACTTCACCAAAGACAAAAATTCATACTAATTGATCAATAACTGTAGCACAACAAGTTGGAGCAAACGAGGTACAGAAACCCTTACAAAATTTTATAGGACTTTGGAGATTGCTTTTAAAAATTGATCAGAGAATGAAGACCATTCAGGAGGATGCTTTTGGCAAGTTTAACAGCCTCATAGACAGGATATCACACCTCATGAAATCTTCAGGTTGGACTCCCAAATGGCACTGCTAAAACAGACTTTTGGTGGGTGCACACTTTCTGTGACCCTACTGAGTTTTTGTGGACAAATAGAGAATTTAGCCCACCAGCTTTAAAGGTAAAATTGCAATTTGACTCCAGCAAAGCAACATTAGAACCAGGTCTTTCATGTCTTATAGTATTCTATAGGGGACTCTGTGAGCTACAGCACAATTTATGTTCTGTAGGACACTGCCATGGGCAAGTTGTGCTCACACAAAACATCCAAATAGTTCTTTCTTTAAATGCCACTACATCTCCCTACACTGCCTTCATTTCCAAATTCAGCTCCACTTATATAACACAGACCACTGAACTGAATGATAGCATTGTTTGTAATGTATTTCTTTTATTTTGGCTTTCCAGTCTGATTTAGTACTTTGCTTTGTCACATTTATTTAACTGTAAAAACATTATGTGAATCCAGGAAGATACTTTACCCCTGCATCTTGCTTTAGATACACTCTTTCAATGATAAAATTAGAATCTTACTCCTAGAGAAGGTGTCAACATTTGCCTCAAAAAACTTTATTCCTCTATTTGTAGAAGCTTATAAGTAGGTCATCAACACAAGTAACCCAGGCAAACATCAACAGTGATTAGAAAAGCATCTTGGCTCCAGGATGAAAGTCTAGTTTTAATGTACTTGATGCCAATGCCATTTTACTTGTCTTTAAGTTACAGAGCAGTAAAGCAACTGATATATTTTCTATTTGAAAGTGTATGTTATGTTTAATATGTAAGGGAGGGCTCTAGAAATATTGAGAGTAGTGGACAGCATTATTCTTAAAAAAAAAACCCCTAACAACCAACCAACCACGAAAAAAGCCACAGAAATTAAAGTATGAAATATTCTAGCAGGAGAAAATTAGCTTGCATTGCTCTTCAGATAATCAGTTCATTAAGAAGGATTTGCATGAATTGTTACTGATTTCACTCAAAGAATGAACATTACAGAAGTATAATTTTTCTATTACCTTAATTGTGAATAAAAGTAGCTTAATGTGCAATTTTTCCCAATAGAACTGGAGAAGTTATATCTTCTTGTAATACATTTATCAGCATAAACAACAGCAGAAGAAGTCATCATGACTTAGGCGCATTTCAAGAAAATGAAAAAAGTAATTTTCCTAAGATATGTATTTGATCAGGTGGGTTGTGTGATTTTCAAATTGTTTTCATGCATATTTAATCAACATGAGACATATACTTATGCAAGCTGAAATAGGTGCCAGTCTGTGTCCCAGGCTGTTCTGCTTCACAGTCTTCCAATTGAGTGTTTTTTAAAGCCAATATAATTAATTTTTTAAAAATGAACTGAAATAATCTTCAGCAGGTGTCATAAAGGGAGAAGAAGCCAAAGAACTCACAAACTACCAGCAAATCCTTAGTTCAGCTCAATGCAGTATTGGTGAGATGCCTAGTTTTTCATTAATTGCTTGGGTTTTATCAAGATTGCTGAAATACAGGGATGTATTCGTAAAATGATCCTTTGAAATGCTGTGATGACCTTGGGAGATAAAGCCCCCCAAAATCCAACATCCCCCCCATCCTACCGATACACTGGCACAGAGATACACTCTCTCACACCCTCATGTGTGTCCCAGCAGATTCGTGTGCCTGGCACACACTCAGATGGAAGGGATGAACCCACACACCTCTAGGGCTACAGAGGGTTAGATAAACACTGTCTAGGAATAAAAACCACATTCCTATGAATCTGTACACGTAGCACATCCATATGCAAGCACACAAGCACAGATACACACACCTACACACCCAGAGACACAGGGACATGGGCAAGGCACATCCACAGGCACAGACAGCTCTAGAAGCACACACACACCTGCACAGCTCGCTGTGTACTCACATGGACACACAGATACATGGGTATATATATATATATGTATGTATGAGGGAGAGTTACAATGGCTCTGTCATCCCTGCTATTTCTCCTTGCTTTTTGAAATATTCCAATTTTAGGATCCTGGAGTGAGCCAGGTCCCTGCAGAGGAGATATTCCTGGAGGAGCAAAGCACTTCCAATTTCTTTAAGGTTGCCCACCTCTCTGCCCCTCTCTCCCAGCAGCACATCGGGGGAGATGAGCTGGGCACTCAGCGCAGCTCTCCCAGCTGCTGGCTTGGCTCTTTCCACCTCAGCTTAAGGAAGGGTATAGGATCGATAAGATCCCATCCCTTCCCCCCCAAAGCCTGCGAGAGCAGGAACCTCTGGGCAACATCGGGACACAGCTCCTCTCTGCACGCTGCCCTACCCCCCTCTCCCAGCTGCCGACTACAGGGGTCCCCCTGCACCCTACCCTTCCTCTGCCAGGGTAAAAGCCCTTGTTCCCTTCCCGCTCCCCCCTTCCCCGTTTCTCCTGCCCCCCGAATCCCGTCAGGAAACCTCTTAGCAATTCGCCGCTCTAAACTTTTTCCTGGCTGCACAAGCCGCAACCCCCGGGGCAGCGGCTGCGTCTGGTCCAGAGGGCAGAGTGGGGCGGGGGTGGGCTGCAGGAACCCGGGATGCCGGGATCCAGCGAGCAGGGTGTGGGATGCAAGGAGCGGAATGAGAGGATTGAGATGCGGGATACGGGGATGCGAGGACCGGGATGCGCGAACCCGAGACGCAGGATGCAGAGCCCGGGATGTGGGATTAAGGGACCAGGACGCGGGATAGCAGTGCCCAGCTCCTTACCGTGCAATGAGGATAGGTCCCGGTGAGGGTCTCCGGCTGCTCCCGGGCATCGCGGGCCTCCCGATGTGCTCGTTAAACATCCACCGGGGCGTCTCACCCCCCAAACTTGTGTGAGCTGCTTCCTCTGGGAACAATCACCCTTCCTCCCCCCCGCCTTGGATCGGATCCCGATGGAAACTCATCAAGGCCTCCTAAGTGGTCAGAGGTAAGCTGCGAGGGAAGGAGAGGAAGCGGGGGACAACGGGACGGAGAGGCTGCGATCACCAAGCGATGAGCCCCTTCCTTTCCCCTCTCCTCTGGAGCACCCGCCTCCCGTTCCTCTGACCAACTTTGGCTCTGCTTAGCCAGGCAGCGCCTGGGACCGGCGCTGTGAATTGGGGTCCCTTTTCGCAGCCTGGCATCTTTCTAGATTTCCTCTCCTTTCCGGGCAAAGGGGATTGGTGCAAAGCTTTAAATTAGGAGGCGACCTAGAGTTGCAAAGACAGGGAGTGGGAGCTGGCTGGCGTTCGCAGCCCGCCTCCCCCGGCACTCGGCGCTGCGCGGAGGGGCCGCCCGAGCCTGATCCCTAGCATTTATTCATTGACTGCGCTCCTAGTTCTCACTCTGGAGCTGCCTATGGCTCCTGGCACGGCCAGGAGCGGGGCTGTGGCAGGAGCCCTGCGAGGGAGGCGAGCCCCATGCTGCGGGGCTCCCCGCGGCTGTTTAACTGCGCCGGCAGCGCGGGCAGGAGCGCAGCCCGGTCCCGGGGGGAGGACAAGGGTGTGGGGGGGACGGGACACGGGGACGCTGCTGTCGCCTGGCAACCCTGCATCCCGGCCCCGAGCATCCCTCCCCCAGCGCCCTGATTGGACGGGGCCGGGGCGGGGGGAACACACACGCTCCTCCGAGGATGCTGCGCCCCGGCACTGCGACTTGTCGCATCCTCAAAAAGCCGGGAGCGGGCAGGGTGAGCACAGAGCAGCCGGGAGAGCCGAGGCAGTTCAGGGCGTTGTATCACCGTCCTCCTGCCTTCTCGCTTCCAGCTGACTCGATCAACTTGCCTCTGCTTCACATCTCCTAGAAAAACAACGTATTTGTGTGTGTATGTATGTGTGTATGTATGGGTGGATGGATGGATAGGTAGATAGATAGATAGGTAGATAGATAGAAATAAAATATATAAATATATGCACACAAATATATGCATATACACATGCATTTGTATACACAGATAAATGTATATGTATTACCCCTTGTCTTTATATTATCTCTCTATATTCTAACTCTCCTATACAGGAAGGGAGAAGAAAAATAGTTACTGAGAAAAGATCACTTCAAGCTGGATGCAAATGGAAAAAGAAAGCTACTTTTGGGTTTATATATATTTGAAAACCATAGATTTACATCAGCTGGAATGTTAATAGAAGGTCATGGTCCAAAAGAAAGAATTAAACACTGTGAGGTGAGTGAGAGTCAGAGAGGATGGATGCATTGACTTCAGAGAGGGTGAGTTTAAGCCATGCTGCATGGGGCATTGCTGGTGTTATGTGTGGCTTCATTGCTCATTCTCTGCTATGGGGACAGTGAGCAGCTGCTTCCTGCTGGTTGGGTGTAGTATGGAGAGGACGTCTGTAAAATCCCAATACCTCCCTTTCCACCACAGCTCCAGTTGGGACACTGTGCATTTCTCACTCTTCAGCAGGGAGAAGACCATTGTCCTCTTCTCCCCGAATGTTTTCCCCCACTTTTGGGATTAATTCCAGGCAGCTCCCCATCAGTGCTTGGGTAAAGCGAGGAAAGAGACTCTGCAGTCAGGAGCTGCAATCCAGCAGCTCACATGGGGCCACTATTGTTTCAGCAGCCACAGTTCCAGTAAGGAGTTAAGCCAAAGTAAAAGGAAATAAAACAAAATAATCTGTCTCTGCTCTGTAATGTTTTATGTTTAGTTATTTAACATCTGCTTACTTTTGTGATCTACCCATTACATTTGAGCTACTTGGCTAATTCTATGAGTTTTTTCTTTCTTGGAAGCCAAGGACATTTGCTAAGATGTGCATGATAAACTGTTTCATTAAGGACTAAAGTTAAACAGGGAGCAAAATGAAAGACAGCAGCTTCTCTCAGGTTTACCCTTTAAATTGGATCAAAACATATAGGAGACATTGATGTAACATCAGGGTAAACTGGAGTGAATAGGAAATCAGTGCAACGTCTTTCGAATCACAGCACAATTTGACAAATAGGTTTGGAATACAATTTTTTTCACAGTCTTGCAGGCTAATTGCCAGGAAAGTCTAGTGAAAAGAAGGATCTGATTCTGCATTTCTTTGTACATAGCAATTATGCCTCAAAGTGAGTATGAGAGTAACTTTTTCATTGGGTAGGATATAAAACCCACCATGTATGAAATTGGCCACCACAGGCACCAAGTGGAATTTGGCTGAGATGTGTTGTCTGATTTGCAGCAGGTCACTTAGAGCCAGGAAGGTGACTTGGTCATTTGTTCTGTGCTTCAAAAAACATCCTTGTTACTGATGGTTTACTTCCTTTCCATGCCTTGCCGCTGTGCAATGTCTGATATCAGTCCCTAACACTACTACTGCTTGCATTTACACATGATTCATGGCTACTGAGAAATAGCAAAATAAACCTGAACAGTTGAACAAGCTGTAGGCAAAGGTACAAGGATTTCATTCCCAGGGCTCTCCCTCAGCAGGTTCTCTTGGCAAAACAAAGTCTCATTTTAGCCATAAGACAACTTACCCCATTCTTTCTAAAGTAGGACTCTGGAGACCTCACTTCAGTTTAGGACTCTGGAAAACCATCTTAATTTTTGTAGGGAGCACAGCTGTGCCTCAATTCTCTTTTGGGACAGCACGTGGTGCTGTCCATGTAGGGTGTTCTGAAGATGCAGCCACGTACTGAGCGTGTGTTTTCAGTCAGACAGAGATTTAGGCTTAGAATTACACACAGAGCTACAATGCAAGGCGAAGATCTCAGTGAAGCTCAGGGCTAAGCTGTGCTTTGGTGCTGCTGGCAAATCATTCACTTCAGGCTAAACTGAGCACCTCATCCTACAATTAGTTGTAGATACACGCACGGTTAGGCACAGAAATCAGGCTGGGTAACTTCTGCCAGGGGACAGCTTGGAGAAAACAATCAAGAGCTCTCAATGTCTTTGACCTGGATCCAAAGAAGGAGTCTTAATATGAAATGTATTTATTTCTTTTCTGCCTGTGAAACAAAGGTGGTAAAACAGCATTAAAAATTTCTGAACTAGGAATATTTTGCCTTTGTGAATCATCCATTAGTGAAATAGTAGTTATGTCTAGTTAGAAGATCGATTCCTTTCAAATTGAGCTCTCACATAACACCAAATTGAGTTCATAGAAAGCTTTGATGAGCTGAAGAATTTGTTTTTATAAAATTCGGAAATGTGATTAGCAGGCTTATCACCAAAAATAAACAGATGCATGTCTTTTCCTTACACAGAATTTTAGCATGAGCTTCAAGACTGTACACATGGGAACTTTCCAATTTTACATTTCACGGCAAGATACTGTTCCAGCAAAACACTTTGTAGGGTTCCCTGACTTGCTATAAGCAGCTGTTTTGGGACACACTCAAGTTATTTGCTGATTAAAGACTGAAGCAAAGCTTTAGAAAAATTGCAAATGTGTTTGTACAGCCAGTGAGTGATCTATGGTTTGGGCCCAGCTTACCTGAATAATTCATGAGGCTTATGGTCTTTCCTCCTTTCCTGGGGACTTTATAGAAATGGACAGGAATAGGGGCATAGATCAATGAGTCCTTTTCAGGCAAATTGCTCCCTGCCACCTGATTTCTGCATCTGCTTCCTGTGTGGAAGTGATGTGTGAGTGGGCATGATCCTGTTCTGGGGCTCTGCCCTGAGCTGACAGCTGTGGTCATCACCTCAGGACCAATCCTGGCTTATCTCTGTGGTCGGGGGCACACATCTGAAAAACCTAGAGATGGTATCATGTTCTCCAGTGAGTCTGCCAATCTCAGGGTACAAAACCCCATTTGGGTGGCCGCACTCACGGGGATCTAGATGTGTGTCCACAACGCTATAGCCACGCCGGTCTCTGGTTTTTTTAGATTGAAAGGCAAAAAGTTCCCAGTGGCTGATGCAGGGATCTACAAAACCCCACACTCTCTGACTCATTGCTACCTGCTAGTTGTAAGGGACACAGACACACCCCAAAGGAGCAGTCCAGTGGCACTCAGCTTTCAGAGGAAGATGGTAATTCCTAGGGCAGATCCACAGCTATGAAGAGTGCAAGGGATGTCACTGTCATACTCAAGGACCTCATGGATTGCTATGGAAAATTATGCACTGCTGTGGTTGCTGGGCCATGGCTGGACACCAGAACCTGCCAAAGCCCCTCTAGCTCTTCAGCTGGGCAGGGCAAGGAAAATATAACAAAAATAGACACTTTCTTTTCTCTTAACAAGCAACACTGATGGTCATCATGAAGCTCATCATCATAATGGAATGCCTTCTTTTCTCATTGTTAAGAGGTTTTGAAGAGATTTTAGGTTGATACACATGGTGCAGAAAGTCCCCATGTACATTTGGTGCTGATCCTCTTATGAATGATTCATGTGGCATCCCTTGGGCCTTCAGGACATTGTTATTTCCTGTCAGATGTCCTGTGATGGCTTTCTTAGCTGACTGAAGAGACACTGGCCTAGCACCAGCATAAAGAATATGCCATGACGTACTCAGGGGTTTTTTTTTGGGCATTCTGAGGCTTTCTCGTTCACAAGGGCTCAACACAAGACTCTGACTACAAGGCTCAACACAACAAAAACCTGTGCTTCATGTGGTGTGGTCTGGCACATGGAAGAAAGTGCGTTCCACACAGTCTGTGCACATGCAGCAGCATTGTCCCTTCTGCCTCCACCTCCTGTGACCATCAGCGTCTTTACCTGCCTCTCCTCAGCTTCCCTCCAGCCAACTTTCCTGTTTCCTTCAGTTTCCCTCTGCCTTTTTCACCTTCTATTTTACTCTTTAGATAGCTGTCTGCCTGCTCATGCCTGTCAGCCATGTCTCCAGTTAACCCCAAGGTCTCCTTGCCCCTTCTCCACAAAGGAACCTCTTTCCATGGAAAAACCCAGCAGCTGTTGTTCATCTCCATCAGCTACAAGAGGCGAAAAGGTCTGGCTTCACTGTGGGAACCAGCTGCCCTCTTTCCACCTCTGCTTCCTTCTCAGAAATCAGGTTTCCCAACATGCTGCTGGAGACACACGTGACATCCAGATGTTGTCCAAATGGGCTCCACCATAAAAATACATGAGCAGCAAGGATCCCTCCAGGTCCCTGCAAGATAGACAAACACACACACTCCGTTTGCACCCTCCAACCCTTCCCTAGCCAAAATCCTGCTGCAGTTCGTGCAGGTTGCAGGGATGAACAAAAGACAGGCTCAGCCTGATATGTGCAGGACACTTTAAATCCCCTCCAGCTCGTGGCTCTGGGTCCAAGGTCCACCATCCATCTGCATCTTCTCACTTCATCCTTCCTAAGTCTCTGATATAGGAGGTGTTATTTGTCTTCTGAGAGGAGACCCAAGCCTTTCCCAGGGGGTGCAGGGGACAGGGCATGGCGCAGCAGCACATTCCAATCTCTGCCATATTTAAATTAATATGAACAGATGACCCCATTCTGCAAAATACTGACTGCTATCTCTTTTTCTCATGATGTGAAAAATTTGGTACCAGATACCAGAAGTTCCTGCGTATTTTGCTTTTGATTTAAGTCACCTTTATGTTTCTGTGCATTATTATTCTCTTTATTAGTGTCTGAGTTGCTATCAGCCTGGCTTCTTCAAACTACTCCTTCCTCCCCACAGAAAATCCCCTAATATTTCTTCTCTTTGAAACACTTTCCCTTCCCCCATCACTCTTCTCTGTAGGAATTACTGCATTTACATATTTTGTTTAAGGTGCTTAGGAATTATTGACAAGTTTGCCTTGCCCCGGGAGGTGATGTGACACGATCGAGCTGTGAAGCACTTAAAGCAGTGACTGGCTCATGGGAGGGATTACTTGTGACTCTGAATTAGGGCACGGGCCAAGAAATGTAGCACAGTGCTGTCAGGGGCTGTGGCACGCAGATCCATTTCCTTTATAATCCCATCATATCTATGACCTACCACATACAGAGCAACGTAAAAGATCTACATTTTCCCATTAGCACAAGATACGGGCTTCCTGTGAAATAAATTTACTCACAGTCCCTACACCACTGCTTTGCAAGCCTGAAAACCCTGGTTTTATTATGTGAGTGAGTTTATTTCAGAATTCTTTCACACTGGGAATCCATCTGGATATACTACTTTCGAAATGTCCTGCTGAGATTCTGCTTTGCCACTAGTTAAAAATGAATGGATACATTTATAAACAGGAACTTTATTGTATTTTTCAGCTGAAAGATGTTCTAGATTTTATCTTGGCTTAGATTTTTGTTGGTGGCATTTTGGTTTATATTGTGTTGTTGTTTTTTTTTTCCCAACCATTTAATTTTACTAGCACCACTGGAAGAAACAGCGAGTCCAGAATTAGAAAGCTGAAATAAAAGGCATGAAGTTCCTGGAAATGAGACTGGAACAAAAAAAGCCAGAAATCCAAATCAGTCACCAACTAAGGATCTTGACTTTCTCTGAACAAAGGCAAACCATTTTCCAACAGGAAAGACATACCTGGGCTTGGAAAACTGCTAGTAGCATAAAATAAAATTGAGCAGATGGTGACAAAAATAGCACTTGAGCTGTTTAAAAGCCTTTTATTGAATGCCTGTTCTTTCTTTTTTTATTTTTTTTTTTCCTTTCCCCTCTGGAATGCTGTTGTCCTCTCTAATTTAAGATAAGACAAGAAATACAGGCAAATTGTGAGATCTGTACGTTTTTCTTCAGCTTGCTCTATTTAAATTGCACACCAGTAAACGTGGTTAAAAGACTAACTTGAAGTTGCAATGCAATGAGAACTAATATTGAAAGTGGAATCTTAATTCCCCTTCTTCATGCATGTGGAGACACTCTTTAATTGGTTTAACACTGTCTTTTTTTCTCTTTCAGAAAATCCTGACACATTCAGCACCCAAAGAAATAGGGCTTTGTCAATAATTTGATTTCCCTGCACTGCTCAGTGACTCTACCTTGTACTTTGTATATTGTGCACTTGTCTTACCCTTCATTACAGGGAGAATGGTCCATTTCTATTCAGAAAAACATCCAAGTGTTTTAGAAACTTTTTTTAAAAAAAAATTTAGTTTTACTCCATTCCTGAGGTGAGGGCTGGTATTTTGGTTTTCTGTTTCCCAGATAAGACATAGGCAGTAAAATCTGAAAGTGTTAGTGACTGGTGAGTACCTGATTTTTCACATTTAGGAGCTGTACACTTTCAGAATAGTTTACATGATACCTTGAAGCAGTGGCTGTTGCTCACCTTGTATTAAGTTTGCGCTCCCAGTTGTTGGGTTTTGTCTGGTCCTGGAGTTTGACTAGGAGAACATTATTGGTTTCCTAGACTCATTCTCATAAGTGACTAAATCTTTTTGTATGAAATTATGCACAGAGGTAGGGAATCAACATGGAAAAATCCACCTCAACAACTAAATTTTGGCAAGAGTGTAATGTAAACAGAGCTTTGTAATGGGAAATGCTCAGTAGTTTGACTACTACTTGGGATTAATCCTGGAGTTCTAACAAAATTCCAATCACTTGGTATTAAATAAAAAAGAGAATTTGGTTTAAAATACCAATTAAGATCAGTTGCCATATGGTCATACATTCTCCAGAGGTTATTGACACCTTCACTCTGCAGAGCCAATTTCATGAATTCTGGGACACAGCAGGGGAACAGGTGGCTCTCCCTTTCACTCATATATGGCTCTTACGGGGTCTTTGCCAAATATATGCTATTTTCAACCTTTGTAAGGACATACCCTGGTGGGTCTTTCTCTCTCCTTCCCAGACTAGGGGAGGCTGAGGTCACCTGCAGAAATTTGGTAGAGATGGGGGACTTTGGAGGGGCCTGTCACTGTTGGCTTGCGTGGACCCACAGGTGAATCAGTGCCTCAGTACTGGATAGTCTGACTGGGGATACACAGCAGTAATTCCAGTCACACATCCTAATTTTCCATGTGAAGTCTTAGTGAAGGTTAAAACCTCTTCATTTTCTGAGGAATAAGAGTCAATCAACATCAAATCCTCCCACTGTGGTATGTCCTTATGTCAGCAGGCTTCACTTCTAAAAGGTCTGGATTTTGGTCTGCTGTGGTAGAAGGCTTTTGGATGAGAAGAGAAGAGAAGAGAAGAGAAAAAAGAAAAAAGAAAAGAAAAGAAAAGAAAAGAAAAGAAAAGAAAAGAAAAGAAAAGAAAAGAAAAGAAAAGAAAAGAAAAGAAAAGAAAAGAAAAGAAAAGAAAAGAAAAAGAAGAAAAGTGAAGGAAAAAAGAGAAGATCCCATATACGGATTCGAGATGGATTTTGCCTTGGTAGCTTTCCTATGGTATGGAAGGAGCACCTCGTGTGGTGACAGTTATCAGATCTTGGCCAGGGAACAAATGACTTCTTAAGAGCAGTGTTTTATGATCGCACCAAATGTCCATCAAGGTCAGTATTTTCTGTCTAATCCTGGTCAGTAGCATGTACTTAGAAAAACTTGGGGACTGGACAAAATAGAACATTTTTCTCTTGATATACCACTTATGGCTTCCAGCAATGTGTGCTTTAGGGATTTTAATCTTCTTTTGATCCCATTATTCTGTTTGCTTTTACAAAATCCTGCTGTGGGGATTTCCCTCACCAAAATTCAGTGTGTGAAAAGCACTTCCATTTTTTTTTTTTTTTAATTTTAAGCCTGCCTCAGCAAGAACCCTGACCTACTGTGTTCTGGGAAATCACACATACTTTTTCCTTCCTCATTCTCTTCAATCTATTCATGTCTTTAGACATTTGCCATACCCTTCCCACACATAAAAGATGAAAAATTCCAGGCTATTCAGTTTTCCTTTCTCATTATTTACTTCTGGCCACATTTTTGCCCTTCTCTATTCTTTTTTTGAACTTCACAGTCCCTTTTTCTGAGATCAGCACACCACCATTTGGAGCCCTCCAGGTGTGGGAGAAATATCTATTATTACAGTCTTATAATGATGATATTGGCTTTCCTTTTTTTTTTTTTTTCTCTTCCTCCCTAAAAAGTTCTAACTTTTTCTTTGTCATTTTGACAAAGGAAAGCTGAGCTGGCATTTGAAGAGAAGCTATCATAAGGAGGAGTAGTAGTTACTTTAACTTAGAGTCCATTGTATCACGTGCAGAGCTAGAGTTATTTTTGTCTCACCTGCAGTTTTTTGCATTCATCGGCAGTGATTTTCATCTGCCATTTTATTGTCCAGTGAGTCGATATTGTGAGATCCTTGTGTGCCCTGTAGCCACTAGTCTGGCTTTTTACTATCTGAGTATCTCTCTCTAGAAGTAATGGTCTCACATCTCATTAGTCAACCATTTTCCAGATCTTTCCAGACTATGTTAATCAATATTAGTCCCAGAACAGACATTTGGGGAATTCACTGAGGGAGGGCAGCTTCCTTGAGCATGAATCCCTACTCTTTGCTTCCCCATTTTGAGGCACATTCTACGCATTCTACCTGCTCTTGTCTTTGCAAAGTTTCCTTGAGACTCTTCTGTGAGGATATTTGTCAGAAATGTTGCTAAGATCCAAATACAGATCACCTGCATCTGTTTGCTTATAGGATCCAAAGTACTCCTGCAGCCATGTGCAGCACAATTTCCCCCATATCAGGAACCTATTTCCAACAGATTTTTCCACACATTAGTAAAGGCCATTCCTTGCTAGTTTTCTTAGCAATTTTCTGGTATAACAGACAGACTTATTCATCTCTTTTTCTACAGGTCACCCCCAAAATATTTTTAAACAACAGCTGACTTATTCCACTACTTTGGTAACAGGGCTGAATTAGGAAAGAGGTTACAGATCACAGATCATCAGTTTCATATCTGAATCCCTTTATCGCTTGGGACTTGAAGATTTTTATTGTTCATTTTATCACTTTTTTTAATCTATTCTTGCTCCTGACAGCTAGATTTGAGACAGATCATCAGACTTGCCACCTGTAAAGAAAGGCTACAGTGAACACTGATGCAAAAAAATAATTTGTGTTCTCTGTTATAGCCTTAGCATCCTTCAGTGCTTCTTCTATACCTAGGCTATTTATTGCCCCTCTAACTCTGGCAGCTTTTTTCTGAGGTAGTAAAGTTAAAAAAAATGCTATCTGTAGTTGTGCTTCTTTTTTGCACATTTCACCTCAAAACTCCTTTCTGTTTAATGTCTGACACTGAAGCTTTTATAGATCATAAAGCAATTGCCTAAATCCTATCTCTAAGAGCAATAGCCAATTGACTGCAGAAGAGGGAATAATGTAAATAACCAATACTGAAGATGAACTTCCCAAAAAAACCTTCTGTTTGTGAAGACATGGGTATTTGCAGCCATTTGGATGGATCTGAAGTGCCTTGTACAAGTGTGAGGTAGATACCAGGACTCATAAGTTCGATTTAGTGGAATATCAAAGCACACTTCCACCTACCTCTTCCATCAGTCCAGGGACACAGGTTTACTTCATCAATTCTTACCTGGCTGTCAAGGCTTGCTGTAGAAAGCCTTGCAGAGAAGTAAATGGGAAATACTTTGCTGACACTGCTCAAAAGAACTCTCATTTCTTGGACTGGCAATTTCATTTCTGACTTCCTCACCTTTCTGGTCGTACTTCTAAACATTAAAAGAGTCAGAGGTATTGCCCTAGCAGTAAACCCCCCCTTTTTTCTTCTCTCTCTGTTTCATATTTCCTGAATTGCTTTTATGGGAGCAAAACAGGAGAATGGGAAGTGAAATGTCTAACCTATTACACCTGACTGATCAATATATGTCTTTTTTGCACTACAGTAAAAAGATGAAGTTGGCTTAGATGGTTTCACAGCTTACAACTAACTTTCTTTACTTCAGTCTAGGCAGACCCAAAGGAAGCCTGTGCATACTAAAGAGTAAAAAGGCTTGAGGACATCTGCAGAGAAAGGACACTTCCCTCTGGTTTCAACTCAATGGGTCTTGCTGACATAGTTCAGCTAGAGAAGGAGGAAAATTGGCACCAAGTGCTTGCAAAAGGCTTGGCAGATTTATTACAAACACAAACTACCTGTATATAACATAAAAACACATATTGCTAAGTACTTGTGGCAACCCTGTGCTCAGAGGGTGGCTGTCAGAATAACTTTAACTTTCTGAATTTGCTAATCTGGATAAACACCTGCTACTGATGAAGCAGATGAGACAGGCAAAGGAAAGATTTGACTTGCCATAGATTATGATCCAAGCAACTGAGACAGCAAGAAAAAGGTCTGAAAACCAGCTGACGCATCAGCTGCGAGTTGTGGCACAGAAAACTAGACCTCAGGAGTGTGAAACATCTATGGCATAAATGGGTAGAGTGGATTGGCCGCTTTTGGATCACTATATAGTCAATGGAGAGAAGCAACTTTTTTTTTCTCCTTGTTTTAATTAAAATATGTAATTGATCTGACCCATTTTTGACAACTCTTTTTAGATGTAGGGTATGTGACTCACATCCTTGAAGTGCCTGTCTCCCTCTGCTAATTGCAAAACGAGGCTTGGTTGCACCCTAGACATTTGGCCAGATGAACACCTCTGTAAATCAATCACAAGACTGATGTCTGTGTCTGAGCCCTAAATGTACCTGGGGAAGAGGTCAGAGGGGTCTGCAGAAGGCTCCTGGTGGCAATGCCTTCCCTTCAATCCTCCCTTTGGAGTCTCACCTCACAGCCCCGTGGTTCCCAGCCCTGCAGCTCCCGCAGCACACCACAGAAATGTTCTCTCCTCTCCTTTCCTCTGCTGCTGCCACTCACTGAAACGGAGAGGATTAGAAGAGAATAAAGAAAATCCCTACTGCTTTTTTGCCTCGGGGCAACAGAGGACTGCAGGAATGGACACGCCAGGATCACCTTGATTTATAGAGCGGCATCCTAGTTGGTCTCATGTATTTAATCCTTTTGTGCCAGCAGGAAGCTGAGAAGTCCGGACTGCAAGAAGTTTAATTATATACTCATAAGTCTAATTTAAAAAAA
>VZRL01004835.1:2743734-2755996 GCA_013397895.1 Origma solitaria
AAAAAAAAGGAGATTAAATAAATAAATAAATAAATAATCTTTTTAGGATTTGTAAGATCTTACTTACTGTAAACCTAAAATTTATTTCCATGTGACTTAAGGAATTCCTACAGCAAATGTGGGGAAATAATACTGGAATGGGAAATAAAGGTACAATAGCATGGGTTTTTGTTTTTATTTTTGTATTATTATCCTTAGTGAAATAGCAGCAAATATTTTTGTATTCTGTTTTACTCTGACTGACACATTCATTTTTAATTCAAATTTTAATGTTTCTAACAGCCATTCTTTCAGCAAAAACATATTTTTGTGAATAAATTCTGCTTATGTTATTTCTTACAGTGCTGAAACTTTGTTAAATATCTGTGTCAAATACATATCTATGATACAGTATGAATGGGATAGAATGCAGGTGGCTGCATGGAAAATGAACTTTGCAGCCTTTCACTTGCACTGTAAACCTGTGAGATGCTCCTAATAAAAACATAAACACAGCAAAATAAACTCTAATCTCAAAAGTAAGTGACTTCATATTAAATAAGCATTCTTCACTTATCTCTTTATCCCCAGAATTACACCTAGAATTAAAGTTCTTAAACCTAGAAAAAAGTGAGATCCAGCAGGACCACATTTTATCCCATTTATGTTTGTTTAGACACTTTCCCCTACACAAATCCTTCCAGTTTCATACTTGCTGTCTCTTTTTAATGTGGAAGAGATGTTGCTACCAGGAGAAACATGGTAAAATGGTAAAACTTCTTGGTAATATTTACCACTTCTTGGAATCATGTAATCTTTTAGGTTGGAAAAGCCCTCTAAGGTCATAGAGTCCAATCACATTAACCCAGCAATGCCAAGTCCTCCACGAAACCATGTCCACAAATGCCACATCAACACACCTTTTAAATACCTCCAGGGATGGAGAGTTCATCACAGGTCTGGGCAGCACGTCATTTTAGTATAGGAGACTTCTAAGCATTTAAGTTTTTAAGGCCTTGACTTATTCAAATGAAATTAATTTTGTGTGTTTTGGGGATTTGGGGATGAGATTTGCAAGCAGAAATTAAGGCTTTGAAGATATACAAATGTTATCTAACGCAAATTCCTCTGGTGTTCATAAAATCTCATCTCATTGCACCTCATTTTGGATGTGTCGGGAACCTGCTGCTGCACAGCGTGGAATGAGCCAGCCTCAACCTCTTGGGGAAGCACCAATGAAATAATTATCTGCTTGCTAAACATTTCCTGCCTTCACTGTGAAGCCTGATCCAAATCTGCTTTGCCTGTGACCTTTCACAAGCGCATTTCTCGGGGGCTTTTTACACCTGATGGATGGCACAGAGAGCTTGTGGCGTGTTTGCTCCGCACCTGCAAATCCTGCAGACAGCGAGATGGCAGCTCCCACGCCCCTGAGAGGTGCAAAGCCTGATTCCCTTGGGCCCCTGGGTTGTGAGCTTGTGTTTGAGGACACTGTGAGAATAGGTGGGGTTGATCTGGTTGAAGACAGGTATTTATAATGGAGGCATACCATTATATACCAATATATACCATTTGTGAGCTACTCACCTGAAGCTGACTTTCTATGTATCTGCCTAAGGACGAGGTGAAGCAGCTTTCTGAAGGTGCCTTTTCCTCTCCACTGCTCCCAAAGGCAGCCCCAGGCAGCCAGCTCAGGAGAAAATGTCTGTCCTGCAGGATGGGGAGTGATGGATCCCATCTCCTGGAGCAATAGGCTGTTTCTCCAAATGCCTGTGTTTGGGTCAGGCTGTGGGGCTGTTTGCATTTTCAGGGTCACTCGTGTGCAGCAGTGCCTCCTGTGTGGGTGGCACCTGCAAGGGTAGGCAGAGCTGCCCCTCTTTCGGGAAATGGACTCATCTGAGCTTTGTTCAGGATTGCTCAGGGAAGTTGGGGAAGCCCCAAGCCTGGAAGTGCTCAAGGCCAGGCTGGAGGGGTCTCTGAGTGACCTGGGCTAGAAGAAGGTGTCACTGCCCACGGCATGGCGTTGGAACGAGGGGATCTTTAAAGCCCCTTCCAGCCCAAACCATTCCAGGATTCCATGTGGTACTTCCAATTTCTTCAGAGTCACCTTCCTTGTTCTGGGAACTGCACGGAACCTTAGCCATCCAGAGCAGCTGCTGAATTTTCAGATGACACTGTATTTCAGTGCCTGATTTGATGCCTTGGACCTTGGTGTCCTCTTTCCTTCCTTGTCTCTTCCAAGATGATCCAATTTGACCTAGAATTTTGGGGCTTGCCTTCAAGGTCTGGTACTTTAAACTTAAGCCTTGAATGCTTGTGGTTCAAATCCCCTTGGCTTGCCTGAAAATACAGTTTTTCAGGCTTTCACGTAAGGAGTACAAAAGATGGAAGAACTATAAAGAAATGGTTCCTTTATATAAACTAATGGATCAACACAGCGATGGATACATCAAAGTACTTGCATGCCTAATTTCTGTTTCTCTCAGAGGGAATGCAAGCAGGTAAACATTTTCCTAGATCAGGCCCAAGGGCTACACAGACTTTCAAAGGATATATAACATTTAGGTATTTTGTAAATAATCAGTTTTTATGTGCTGCTGCACTGAAGCAGCCTGATTTTTAATTTTCCCACGTAAGAAAATTTCAACTCATCCTTTTACACACAACAGCATGTGATGGTATGTTGGACAGGATGACATCCTAAGGAGACTAAATTCCCCAGATTTTTCTAGTATGAAAGGCAAGTAAGTACAACCATGAAACATGCTGGCATGCAGACAATAAGCTCCAAAGTGACCTCAGAAGTTTATTGCTCCCGATTTCTGCCTGCAGGCAGGAATTGTTGTGCTTAAATCAAATCAGGCAACTTAAAAGTTATACCTAATCAACAAAGAAGACAAAGAGGAGGCCACTGTACTCCGTCACCTTATCTTAAGACCTTTTTTTGATCCTAATGTGGGAATGGAGAGGCCACACCAACTTGACTTAGTCTGGCACCACAAAAGCCTCAGTTCAAATTGCAACATATTTCTGCTTTGTCCTTTCCCCATCTTCATGTGTGGTTAATGGCAGCTGTTCCTCATGGGCCTTGACAGAAAAAGCACTTTGTGCAAAAAACCAGCACACCACTTTATCTGTAATATTATTTCTTGACACTTTGGACTCTAAAGTTTTGTGTATCAATAATCCCCTATTCTGTACAAGAGGTTTCATAGGAAGCCTCTGACAAAGCCAGTACCTAAACCCTCATTTCCTGAGTTTTATTCCAAAGCCTGAAGTGTAATTTTTCTAAGCATTCACCAGAGTGAACCTGCATCAGTTCCTTCACTCTTGAGACGAGCTGCACTACCAGAGGCTGTTTTAGCAATATTCACAGTCAGCAACATCCCAGGCTGGAAGTGGGAGCTCTCAGTGCTTCCAGCATGGATGGCTACACCTGACTGTGCAGTCTGTTTGTGGTGTGGAGATGAGGTTCTTAGAGGTGTTTTCCTGACCTTTTGCAGAACTTAATGATGGGAGGACTCATTTCCTAGCCTTTATGAAGGATTTTGATTTGCCCTCCTTTGACTGGGAGGGGAGATTAAATCTCTGAATGTAGGCACCTGGGGCACAGTTGCCTAAATGCAGGCATGGGGTGACGTTTCAGGTACCCCAGAACATCTGAACCTCCTGTCTATCGGAAATACAGAGGAATTACCAGAGGCCCACGGCTCTCTGGAGCTGCAGCCAGAAGCCAGTCAGAATACTATAGAAATTTTTGTTCAGACAGCTGATTTTCACCTTATCCTGCAGATACCCCTCACCCTGAACTTAATCAAGAGGAGTCCTAGTGCACCTGTCTGCAAGTTAGAACCATTGAATAAAATACAAAATTAACTTTTGCAGTCCTGTTAGTGATGGAAGGAGTAGATTCTTTTGCTTTGGTTTTGGAATGTTGTTCAAAATAATCTCTGACAAGCAAAGGAGATATCCATATCTTTCTATCTAAGGCCTAACTCTTGGCTTCATCTTCAGCTTTATAAACTATTATGCCTTTGGTCAAAATCAATAAAGTCATGCCAGTTGACTTCATGTGGATATGCCCAAAGCTTCACTAGATCACTTACTTCAAAAATAACAAGAAGACAAGGACTGCATCTGTATCTTTCAACCTTACGTTCCCTAAGCACTAAATTAAATCATGCAGCGACTAAGAATAGTCATGCCATTAAAAATGTTCAGAGACAGTTAAAAGCCCAGCTGCTACTCATGACCCAAATTCAAAATGGCCTTCAAATGTATTTTAGGCTGCAATATGATGCTTTTGATTCCCCCCTTCCCTTGATCCGTTGTGTAAATTAGACCTGTTGCGGAGGAGCAGTGGAGCTTTTGGTGACAGATGATGTTCCTGGTGAAGTCTCTGGGGCGAGTTTCCCTCTAACTTCTACTGGTGTGACGTCAAAAGTAACCCTTAGGCCAATTAATTGAATTATACAAGTAAGCTGTATTTCTGTGGGAGTATATTCTAGGCAAAATTACTTCCTAAATTGCACCTGGACACTGTTAATGAGGGCAAAAGAAATTTTTGGTATTAACAAGGGAGAACCTTGGTTAATAATTCATCCATAAAATGTGCATGATATGAATGATAGTGGATTCCTTGCAGAATTAAAACACAAACAAGGATTCCTCTCTCTGTCCTCAGGGATGACACCCATGACATTTAATCTATATAATTTTAGATCTACCATGTAAATATCCTTTTAAAAGTCTTTAAATTTGAATGTAATTGCTACCAGCCCTTGATCACATACAGGCTACATAATCTATCATTGAATCAAATAACTACAATTGCTGTTGGGAAATAAGGAATTATGCAAGAGCCTAAAGGAGAACAGCGTGGCAGGTGAGAAACAAACAAATCAGGGTTGGGTAATCAATCTCTGTACCATAAAATGCTAATGTCATCCTAATAAATATGAATTCTCTTCCATTGCTTGATATGCTCCCTACCAAGCATGTCACTTAGCCTGTGGTATGCTTTAGTTTAGTTTAAAGTGGCACTACTATTAACACTTTAACAAAATTATAATAGTTCCTTTTCATTTTCATGAAAGTAATTAAACTTATCAGTTTTCTTGTTATGCAACAAGCCAACCAATAAATGAACAAAAAAAGCTCAATTCGTGGTATTTTTGAATTAGCATCCTATGCGCCAAGGATTATTCATATATGAGATTCTGAATTAAGGATTTTTAAAAAATAAATTTTAAAAAAAAAGAGGAAATAAGAGTGATACTGGAACAGAAGCATTCCTGTCAGTTCCTGCATTGACAAAATTATATTAACTACAGGATAGCTATTAATACTTCATTGCAAGCTCACAATTTTTTCAGATAAAGCTAACCTGATGACTCCAGAAGGAGAGAAATTTAAATTGCACTTAAATAAACAAATACCTTACCATGGTGAGAAGTGAATTGCGTGTCTGGATGGACTGGGCTTTTCAAGGTACACCGAACCTGGAGGATGCGCTGGATGGAAGGATGCATTCTGCTCATGGAATGTAAATTAAAGAGCTCTGAAAGGAACTGTGCTACGAAATCTGCTCAGAGAAATAGCAATGAGTTAAGAGAGGAAATAATATTCTTGGAGATTCCATAATTTGCAGTGACCAAATTTCAACCCCTTAATGAAAGAAATGCTCAATATATTTTAAAACCAGTCCTAATATATTATTCAGAGACAAGAGTAGAAGTCTGCATTTGATCTATGGCCTCAAAGAATGGAGAGACAGACAGACAGGGAGCCCCCAAGGCTATTTTGTCCTGGTGATACATTCCCCAGTCTGACTTGCAATGTTCAATATGATGAGATTCCCTATCCTTTGAAGGTCAATTATGCTGGAACAAAGGTCCAGCAGGGATTTTCTGCTTATCTTCCATCCGTATGCTGGCATGCAAGGGGGACACCTGCAAACTGCCTCACCCTATAAACAGAAAGAGAAAAATAAAGACGTGTGTTAAACTCAATGGATTTCACCTCACTACACCATGCTGCCAGAAGAGATGGTTGCTCAGATGTGTTATCCCTGTCCCTCTGCGGGCAGATTAGGGACAGGGACAAGGAAGCTGATACGTGGAAACCTACCACAGAGCATTTCTCATCCCAAGCTGCTGAGAGCTACGAAAGCTCACGTGAATGTTGCCAAATTTGCTGAATAGCTTCTTTTAGACTTTCTGATCAGGAAAGTGATGTGTGAGGGTTTGCATTGTCGCAAGAATTTATTGTTCCCTTTTGTCCATGACACTTTCATAATACCCTTTAACAAAATATTATGTTTGATAGTTCTGTGGGTAAGATGCTTGGTGTGATATGGGTGATACAATCCTTGTTCTGTCACAAACCTGGTCTTGGACCAGATCTTCAAAAAGGTTTAGACCCCTAAGTATATCTTCCAGCAAGACTTTCAAGTCTACTAGCTCAAAGTATTTTATTTCCTTGATTTCATTCAGGTTTATGTACTTTAGGTGCCTATATTTATATGCACAATTGAACATCTCACAAGGTGTCTCTCAGCCTGCTTTGCCCTTATTTTCTCAGTATAACAGCTGCTTTTAGCTGATCTTAGTCTTTAGAAAATAGGCAGGATAGAAATTATCTTTCTCTTTCTTTGTACATATGCAGGCAGCACAGCATGAGGAGGCAACAGAGCGTCTGTTGCAGCAGTGAACACAGTTCCTGCTGTAATTGGATGATCATGAGATTTGAATACAACAAGATTTTCTCCGATCAACACAATTTCTGAGCAAGTACTTTTCAATCGTGTTTTCAGATTTCATGAACTGGAAATGCATAGATCCCCCTCGTTTGGGGATCTGTGACATCAGTGAATGCTGGAACCAGAGCGCACCAGACCCTTAACTTTTGAAAACATTTCTGGAGTATGTTCATTTGTTTTCACTCTCTGGCCACATCTGATGGCAATTTGGTGTTTTATTAATTTATGTTCTTTAATATTATGGGCAGGAAGACAAATAACTGTCTTAGTATACAAACACTTCCCTGGAAATGAACAGATGAACAGATTTCAAACCCAGTTTTCATCGTGATCATCTAATTAGCTTTCTTATATGAGAGGTTGTGGTATTTCAACCAGTAAAAGATGGTGATTTTCAAGTGAAAGTTTGCAGCTAACTCTTAAACAAATCTGCTATCTTATTTTGGAGACATATGGAACAAATTTTAGATTCCCCCAAATTCTTTTTATTCCTCATTATATTTAAATCATATAATCACTTAGGTTGGAAAAGACATATAAGATCACTGAGTCTGAAATAGCTGGACCTTGTGTGACTTATGCAAATTGACACATGAAGAGAGGAATAAGATCTGGATTTTGGAGACCTAGGACAGTGTTCTCAATAGCACGACTCTTGATTTCTATTAAAACCAACACCGGGCTTTTCCTGCAAGTCTTTAGCACACACCAGACCAGCAGAAGGGCAATAACTATTGCCTGTACACTAAACTGAAGTGAGAGGGAACACCATCAAAACAGCACATTTGTCAAAGAAATATTTGAACATTTTACAATATTTTAAGAGAGAAAATGAATCTGTTTTCCCACAGCTGAAATGATTACTTGCCCCACCACAAGTTTTGATGTCTGTTTTAGTGATAATCTCTGCCGCTTTGAAATACACAAAATAATGAACAGCTGCTCTGGCTGATGAAATGCAGAAGCAAAGTTGAGGTACTAATCTCTCATAAAAACAGTTTATTGCATCTGGAATAAAAAGGCAATAAGGGATTGTTGTTGATGCAGAACAAACCATAATATTGATAAGAACAAAGTAAATGTATTCATTCTCTTCCTTCCTGAAATGTGACTTTGCTATGTTTGTAACAGATATTTGGATGATGTGCACATCCCCACAGTTCCTGGTGCTCTGTCTTGATGCTGTGCCTTTACCTGTCCTGGTTTCAGCTGGGGAAGAGTTAATTTTTTTCCTAGTACCTGGCCTAGTGCTGTGTTTTGGCTGTAGTGTGAGAATGATGTTGATAACACACTGATTTTTAGTTGTTGCTGAGTAGTGCTAAATCAAGGGCTTTTCATTTACTCGTGCTCTGCCAGCGACCAGATGTACAAGAAACAGGAGTGGAGCATGGCCAGGGCAGGTGACCTGAAGTGGCCAAAGGAATATTCTATCCCACAGAACACCATGCTCAATGTAGAAACTGGGGGAGTTGGCCAGGGAATGCCATTTGCTGCTCGTGGGTGGGCTGAGCATTGGCTAGCTCGTGGTAAGTAATTGCACTGCGGATCACTTGTTCTTCTCTTCATTACAATTGTCATTATCATTATTATAATGATTATATTTGACTTTATTTCAACTTTTAAACCATTTTTATCTGAACTCATGAATTTTACCTTTTTTTTATTGTCGTCCCCATCCCACTGGGGAGTCAGTGGAGAGCAGGGTGAGTGGCTGCATGGTACTTAGCTGTAACTGGGGTTAAACCACGACTCTGCACTAAATTACCTGTTGGTTCTGTTTTTGAACTACAAGTGAACTATGTCTGTCTTTCTTTCTACACCCATTAATTATTGTTATTCTAGTCAAAGCTTGCAAAATTTTAAGGAGAGGAGTGAGCAAGGAATCTACGATGACATTACTTGAAGAGGAAAGAAAAAGCAGCAAAGGCCTATGAAACTAACCCGGCTTTTACTAAAGTGAAAGTTTCATTTAGGAAAACTCTATGTGCATATTTTATAACCTTGTACCTCGTGATTTAAAAAAACAATTGAAAAAAAAATGTAGGAAAGAGAACAAAGATAACACCAATGCTTTTTAGCATAAGCACTGAATATAAAAGATCAAGTAAACACTGTTATACTTGGAATTTTATCCAGGGTTTCAAACCCATCAGGATGTAACATTTACGAGAGATTAATGGAAGGATGAAGTGAAACATGCTGGTGGTTCAACCAGAAGCAGGGTAATTGTCAGAGGATGCTCTCAGTGCAGGTGTGTGGCACATCATCTCCTAGAAGGAATTGATCAGAAGTGAAGGCCATGGAAAAACAATCCCAAATAGCATGGTCCTAACTGGAGTAGAGCTGGAACAGAACCACAGGTGGTGCAAATTCGCAAAGCTTAGTGATTTGTTGAGTTACAGGAACCGGGGATCTACCTATTTGTAGTTTATTTTCTTAATATGTGTTTGCGAATGACAGAAGTGTTAAGTGCAGAGTGCCTGATTTTCTTCGCACTTATGTCAGTGTCAGTCAGGGATAACTTCACTGAATTTACTTAACATGCTTCTTTCTGCCCTCTAGCTTCCCTGTAGCTAGTCCTAGTTAGAATTGTGCAGAGTTGGCTGGGTAAGCCCTTCTCTAAAAAAATAAGATTAAAAAATATTTTAAAATCTTAGCTGGAATAAAGGAATGGAGATGCTGTTTTGTGCCAAAGAGGTTTTCTCGTAGCTTGCAATAGAGGAAATGTTTATCTAAGTAGCAAAGACTCAAATTACTTCTAGGCTTGAGTGGTATAAGCAGAGATTCAGAGAGATCCTGTCTGTACTCCAAGTCAGGTAGGAAGCAGTTTGGATATGGACCTTCCATACACTGCAGGATATTCCAATATCAGAGGTGTATGCAAAAACTGGGAAAACATGCTTCTGGTTTGTTGTTAACACCTATTTCTTTAAATGTTGCCTCCCAGGAAATAATGTGCTATTGCGGAAATGTCAAAACAAAATATTTCAGTGTTCTGAAGAGTTTTTTGTTTCTTTGTTTTTTTTTTTTGGTTTTTTTTTTTTTTTTTGTCATACATGAATGTTGGAACAGTGATGGTTTGAATCCCTGAAAACTTCTTTCATGTAGGGCAGATAAGTAATTTGCTAGGGTTGTCTTTTTATTTTTTTCCCCATGAGTAATGGTAATTTGCATCTGTGTAAAGCAGAAGAAAGTCAGACGAATGAGATTATGCTGACAAGTGCTTGATACAAGCAGGAGGAGAATGGGAACCGACTGACTGATGGAACCACATTGAAACTCTCAGCCTAAGTAAGTAAAGGTCCATTATTCCTGGGCTGCTGCTTCAGCAAAGCAATTAAATTAAGGAATTCTACAGACTTCCCACACAGTTAAAATGAACCAAACCAGATTGAATGTAGAGCATTACACACCAGGGGAGGAGAATAAGGAGGGTGGGGTTAGAAAATGAAAATCCCAGAGCACACAACAAGGAGAAGTAAAATGCTCAGCCATAGGAAATGATTATTATGATAGTGAAAAAGAGATGTTATTACTGCTTGGAGGATTTAAATTCTATTTTATGAACCCTGGTTTGTATTTGTGAGCTTCTGACATCTCTGCTAAGATAAATGTGCTCAATTCTCCACATACCATGAAGTGTTTTCTTAGACTATTTGTGCTTATATGGGTCGAATCTGTCATTAGTTTTAAGAGTGGAGATGCAGAAATAACTGGCTGTTCTATAAATAAATAAATACTGTGCATCCTTTTTGTGAGGACTGACCAGTATCAGCTTTTGTCTTTGAGCTGTGAAGCTGCAAGCATCTGCCTTCAAGCTGCATGACTCCTTCTGGGACTTCTCTGAATCCAAGTAATCTCCTTCCGCAATGGATTCACTTGATGGTTAACAGTATTGCTGCCAAGAAGAGATTTGTCATCTCTTTAGGCTAAGAGGAGGAAGTCTGCAGTACTAGCAAACTCCTCTCCACAGGGGAAATCAGCATATTCTTCTGGTTATGCTGCAGTCCTATGATCAATATATTTGTTCGCGTTTAATGCTACATGTGAAACCCAGCATTCTCATTTTGAAAACAGCTGCAAGCAAATAGTGACCTATATATAGGATTTGTCTTCTTTCCAGCTTTATTCTTAACAGAACTTATGTGGAATTAATTGCAAATAGCTGGATTTGGAGGTGTCTTGAATTTTTTTGGGAGGAAAGTTGGCATTTAAATCTTATTCTGCCTAGCTAGTCAATAACAATGTTCTTAGCTTCTGAAACTTGGACAGATTTATAGCTTCAGCAAACTTTCACATTGCCATTTTTAAATACTCATCGTGTATTTCACAGAGCTCCTCAGCAAAATTTTTAGACATGCCAACGCGATTTAGAAGTCTAGAGTATATTTAAATATGATTGAAGCATTTGGGAAAACAAAACCCAAAGACTTTCAGTAAGATTTAGACCATCCACAAGTTGATTTCCAAAATGGCACATGAGCCTAGATGTAAAACTATCAGATGTTCTGGTACATATGACAGCTATTAATCTTAAGGTCCCATGTTCTTAAACCAGTGAATGACTGAAGATATTGATAACTCAACTTCCTACTGTAAGGGTCTGTAAAGTCCATATATTTGTGGTGCTCAGCATATGAAAATCCAGTGACAAACTGACAGTTCAGATCACTGAATCGCATGCTGCACATCACCTGGGGTAACAAGCAAAGCACAAGCCTCTAACCTAGCCCAGCGTGGCAGAATTCCCAACATATACAGGTAGGGAGTATGAAATGAGTATTTCTGTTTTCCCAATAACTTGTTTGTATTCAGATGAGGTAGAAAGGTTGTTTAGACTCAAATGCCCCCACTTGCTGAGACTGATAGACTTCCAGGTGTCATGTGTGAGGAATTTTTTAGTACCATCAGGAAAGGGATCTCTGAACTGCTCCTTCTGAAGGTCCCTCTCTGCATTAAGAGATGACCGAGATGGAATGAAAAAGACAGTTCTCAACAGAAGTCTTATCCTTATCTGCCTCAGAGCTGATGCTTAACGCTTATTTTGGGGACGGGGATCAATGTCTATTCTCAAAAAGATGGTGTTTGCTTTGAGGTGTGTCGTGGGTTTGACCCTGGCTAAATGCCAGGCACCTACGACGTTTGCTTTCTATGCTCTCTCCTGCTGCAGCTATGCAGAGGAGAGGAAAAACTAACACAAAACACTGGACTCATGAGTTGAGATAAAATCACTGATAAGGGACGCACAAGATTCAGGGCAAAAGCAGGTGGGAGACTTAAAGTTGCAAAGAAAAGTGATTTATTAATCTAACAGAGTCAGAGGATAAATTGGAGATAAAAAGAAGCTCTTAAGACACCATTTCTTCACTCACCCCCCTTTTCCCTCTTAAGGCACCGCTTCTCAGCTCACCACCCCCCCTCCTTTCCAACTTCCCAACAACTCCTGGGCAGGGGCAGGGTGTGGGGTTTTTCTCTTAGGTCAGTCCATCGCAATTCTTCTACTGCAGACACTGTTTCTCTATT
>VZRL01004835.1:2756448-2797818 GCA_013397895.1 Origma solitaria
CCCCCATGGTCTTCACCACGGCTGGCAGAGGGTTTTCAGCTCCGGCGCCTAGAACACCTCCTCCCCCACTTTCTCCACTGACCTTGGTGCCTCCATGTTGTTCTCCCTCACATATTTTTACCTCCTCCTCCTCCTTCCCTGGCTAAAAAGAAGTGCGTGCTCGCATTGTTTTGATTTCTTCTTAAATATGTTTTCACAGAGGCGTAACTAACATCTCTAATTGGCCCAGATTTGGCCAGGAGCATGTCCATCATTTTCAGAGCCATCGGAGACTGGCTCTGCTGGACATGGTGGAAAATTTCCAGAATCTTTACTCAGGACATGCAGGAGCCATCTTTGTACCCCACCCTGTTCACTGGCAAAAACTGGGCCAGGCAAAACTACCACAAGGTGTCTCTCCTATCTCCATACACTGTTTCCAATGCTGCTGGGTAAAAGATAACCTCCATAGGGCTTCAGAATCTGAGTCCCTCTAGTGAGTCCTGCAGCCAGTGAAATTCTGCTTCAGAAGTCGCTTTTTTCCTCTTTTCACTTTTTTCTCCTTTATTCTTTAGGACTTAGCTTGGTGCAGATTGGGACTCAGCCTGCAAGGCGTCTGCTGGATGTTTTTGTCAGTTCCACAGCTCCAGCAAGAGCTGTAAAATGATCAAGTACATCAAATATCTTGCAGTGTCCACAAAGGCCACTGAAGCTCACAGCTCTTGAAAAGGCTTTCAAGGACCCTGGAAACCCTGAAAACCTTGAAGATACTTGAATGGAGCTAGGCTGTTAGCCTGAAGTGCAGAAAGCCTCAGTTGCTGCAAACCTCCTGAAAGCTGAAGTGCCTTTTTTGCTGACTGCTCCAGACTCTCAGATCTGGGAGCCTCTCATGGCTTCAAGCCACAGCTAAACAGCATAATCCACCTGGATGTTTTAACAAAGCTGGCTGCTCAGAAGTCACACGCCCTAGGAAGGCTGGCATATCCAGCTCTAGATGTTTCCTCCTCACAACAGGACATTTTCGGCAAAACTTCTGCAGCTCAGTGAGTACTAGAAACCTATTCAAACACCTGGCCCAAAGTTTTATGGTAAGACTGGACTGCAGGTTGTTAAGTTGCAGCCAGATTTATAAATTCTGCCTGATGTATTTCATTATGTTTTCACAGCACTTATTCCAATGTTGGAACATATACAGTGTGGGATGAAACTATTGAAAACTCTAAGTTGACCCCTTCAGTTACCTTTGTGATATATACTTAGTACTAATTAGTTCTAAAAATCCTAACTCCCGCATTTTTAACTGCAGGATTTTTTTGAATTGTCTTTTCCTGTAGATATTTGAATTGGATGAGTGCTTGAATTACACAGCAAGCAAGTCTCTGAATTGTTATGAATTAATAGGAATTTGGACAGAACTGTGCACTGCTATGTTTTTGCTCAAAGTTAATTTGCACAGCTTTTATCTTCCTGAGATCTTTGCTGTATTTAGAATTTAGGATCACAGCTAATCCTGAAAACCGTTTCCAGGCACAGTGAGGATGACAAAATCATTAGGAGTAGTCAGCATGGCATCACCAAGTGGAAGTCACGCTCGACAAACCTGATGCACATCTGTGGTGAGGTGACTGAGTGTTAGAAGAGGGGAAGGCAGAGGACAGTGTCTGCCTGGACTTCAGTGAGGCCTCTGACAATATCTCTCCTTAGACCCTCACAGAGCAGCTTTTGGTGTCCAGACGGGGTGAGCAGACAGTGAGGCGGACTGAAAACTGGCGAATGTCTGGGTCCAAGGAGTGGCGATTCACAAATCTGGAGACAGTGTCTAGCAGAGCTCCTCAGCAACCAATATTGGGTCCAGTCCTGTTAAAGCTCGGGATGATGGGGCAGAGTGAAGCCTCAGCAAGTTTGCTGATGACACCAAACTGGGAGGAGTGGCTGTTACACTCCAGGGCCGTGCTGCCATCCAGAATGACCTCAACAGGCTGGAGCAATGGGCCACCAGGAATGCCATGAGGTTCAACAATGGGAATGGCAAAGTCCTGCACCTGGGGAGGAGCATGCCCATGCCCCAGTGTATGATGGTGGCCTCTTCGGTGGAAAGAAGCTTGGCAGAAAAGGACCTGGAAGTCCTGGTGGACACCAGGTTGAACATGAAACTCTCAGTATCAAAGTGAGTATCAGTACAGATTCCATTTAGATATCTACCATATATCCCACATTTTTTATGATGTAGGAGCAAATTGACCTAACTGAGGGCCATGATTCAGTCTCCAAACCTAGTTAATACTGTCACTGTCAAATCATGATTTTCATACCCAGGTCTTCTGAATTTGCTGTTAATTCTTCCTACAAGTTATCAGAAGAAAAGGCCTTTTCTTAATAACAAAATACTGGTCTGAAAATGTTTCAAAATATCTTTTAGGGTAGGATAATTTTACCTGAGCATGTTCCAAGGAAACTTTTCTTGGATGGGTTTCACTTTTCAGAGTGAAGAATCGCAGTGCAAATCTGTTTCATCATCTAAAATTTAAAGACCATTTACATAAGGATAATCAGGGAAAGGACAGAGCCATCAGGATTGCAAGTGTCTGAAAATAAAGATAAGACCAGATCTGCCGGTGTGAGCTTTCCGAGTGGTGCATCTCAGATGATGGAAAGCAGCTGTAAAGTGGTATAGCCAGCATTTGTGATTCTCTGCATTAGTGGAGCAATGCCAAAGAGCTCTGGTGTATCAACAAATCCAGGGCAAGTGGCAGCTGCATCCTTCCAGACAGATAAAGCTTCTTCTGCTGAAAGCAGTGTGAAGAAAACATTTGCATGTACACAGTGGGGTATTTGTTTGCATGTGTACATGTGTGTTTGCACATACCCACACACAATTCTGCGAGTGTGGTGGGCCTGGTGACACCATCTGGTATTAAATTTTTCCACCATCTCTGCTGATAAAAGCAGTTGCGTACAGTGTTGCTAAATGTTACTCAGAAAGCAGAAGTCCTCTACATCATCAATAATCCTTTTGGACTCAGGCAGAGTAAAGGAGAAAATTTAAAAACAAAACAAAACCAACTCCAGATGAACATATTAGGTAAAAAATTCTGGTGTGTCTGGGCATGTGGAGGAGAGACTGGAACAGATTGTCTCTAAATGGATGCTGGGACTGGGAGGTTGTGTAAAATGGACAAAGTACCACGAAGGGATGGAGGTTTGGGGAGTGAGACAGTTTGGAAAATCATTGCAAGTATATTTGTTGGGGTACATGGTGTGTAGCATGAGAATCTGGAACCTGGGATAAGTATAGATAGGATGGCTAAGGGTTGCCGAACAAAGGGAATAAGATTTAACGTAAAAACACAAAAAGGAAAGATCTTAGGGCACTAGGGAAAGAGGCAATCATGGCAGCTGTTCAGGAAAAAAGACTGGCCCAAAGGACCAGGAAGGGGAAGGAAGTGTGGGAAGAGGTCAGTACTGGATGGACCTATGGTCCAATAAAGGTTTGAGTTGGGTTCAGAGACATGAGAATGTAAAAGAAGAGGGAAGTCTCAAGGAAGAGTAAAGATCAATCTGACTGGCCAAAGAGGTAGGAAGTGTTTGGGTCACACTTGTTTGCTGTGCAGGAAACGGTGGATGGGACACCCAAGCACAAATTATCCTTGCTGGGACTGAAGTGTGCTCAGGACAGAGAGTGCTACTGCTAATTTCAGTTACTAGGCTTGGAATAATCTCTCCTAAGCATCCATGAACTATTGTGTTTTTTCCTCAAGACTTACAGTTTGCTCATCTCCTTGTGGATTTTCTTATATACACTGAGTAGAACATCCCAAATTTCAAATCCCTCCATAAAGCATCCTAGAACGATCTAATTTCTTAAGCAAAAAAGGTCTTCATGGTTTTTTTCTCATATTGAACAACAATATTCTCAGTACAGACTTAGCTGTTTTGATTCAAACAAATTAGTTCTGATTCTGCCTGGATAGCCCTAGCAGGGAAAAACCCTTAATCAAGATGTTTAGCAAAGTTATGAGGCACTAATAAAAGACCCTGAAAGAGGGAGTATCGAGCAACACTAATTACAGGAAATGCTGGAGTATTTATAGACAGATACACAGATATTTGTAGAACAACCTCTAGGCTTTAAACTTTCCTGGCCTAATCTCAGCGGAGGGACCCTTTCAAGTGATAACCTAAATATTTTGGTTCAATGTGTTTATAAACAACCCGTGGATCTCCTTGAAAAAAAAATGAATGGAGTCTGGCACATGTTTGGGGTTGTGGCTGACTGTTCATTTTATTCATTAGGGAGTATATTTTGCTATAAATATTTTCTTTATTTGTTTGGAAGAAACTGCATTTTGATTTTTTGAAAGATAAGGCTGAGGCAATCATTTACAGTCATGTTTTATTATCTGCTGGAGTTTCAAGTACTGCCTAATCCAATGATTGCTGAAAACATTTTTGATTCAGAAACAATTTATTTTCTCATGTTACCAACAATGTGACACTTTGGGGAGTTCTTTGCAGCAGAGCTCAGGTTGCACTAGAAGAAAATTTGGGTTGATTTAAATCTTTGAGCATTAGAATCCTTCATACTGACCTAACAATTATCCAGGGTAATTCAAAACACATTCAAAATGGCTGTAATTTCACATTCAGCCCTAAATGCTGCATTTAAGTTTGGTATATGATGTGAAAATTCAAATCACCAGCTACGGAAAGTCAGCGATATTGCGGTGATAACCAGGTGCTTAATAGAACAGTCTTTTACAAGCAGAACTCTTATTCACAGAAATTACTTGCATTTTTCCAATTATATAAGAGCTGGAAAACTGTTGTTTTAAACATTAAATCTTATTATAGATTACTGCGGATTACAGAAAAAAAAAACCAAACCTGCTTTCCTTCTGCACTCTCTTTGCCTTCTGGTAGAAAAGAAATGCTGTTATTCACAAACATTTAAGCCACGATTACGATGCCCATGAATCTGTAAACTCCTATTCCAGCCCAGGCAGCAGGAGAGGTGCTGTGTTGATCGATCTGGCTGCAGGTAAGGGCTGTGTTCCCTCTTACAGAAAACCCTCGTTGCTGCACACAGGGCTATGTGTGTAGCAAACAATCCCTGTGCAATTCCTGTGCCCCAGAAATGGGCTGCGCTGTGCAGGCGCATCTTCAGGCAAACACTCCGGAATATGACATTTACTGAGGTGTTACCAGGTAATGACCTAATGACCTAAGGAAAAACAAAAAAAATCCTATATAAAAATGCCAGCTTCTTGGACAGTCTTAACCACTCCACTGAACTTTGTGAAAATGTCCATTTTACGCTGCTTGGAACCTTGGACTGTGATCTTTTAGGATAGACATCAGTTTCTCTAAATTGCTTGCCAAGAGGAAACAGTGCTAGGTTTGCTGCTGCTCAGCTAGCAACTTGGTTTATTTATCATGATACTCTGCTTCAACTGTGTTCTGCTGCTGTTAGGCATTGTCTTAATTTTTTTTTTTACCTAAGATAAATAAATTGGTGTCATCTTGGAGATTTAGTTGCAACTGCAGTTTATAGGTGAAAAAATTATACCTTGCAAGCAGTTTCTTAAACAAAACAAACCCCCAACTCCCCTCCCCCAGCTCTCCCAAATTATAAACCTCAGGAGAAATTAATTAGAAATGGTTACAAACAGCAGTAGTGAAAATACTACATCTTGAAAATATTACAGGTCCCTCACTATTCTTTAAGTCAAGCAAATCTAGGAAAAAAGCAGGCACTGGTGTTTCTTTTACTGCTTAACATGAGCCATAAAGTAAAATGTTTGGAAAATACCAGCATTAAATGACAAATGCAGTAATTTAGAGCACAAATAATACTTTATTTATCAGAAGTGAAATAATATAGATGAATCCTTCCAACTTCTGTATCAACCTGCTATTTGGAGTAAATAGAAAAATAAAATATTTCCTTAAAAACACCCAGATGATTTGTTTCAGGCCTCATAAACATCTTTTATGAACAGCAGTTTAGTAATACCTAATGTTAAGTAATACCAGTGGTGCTGTAACTAATCTAGACTATGGATGCCAAAGAAAAAATGTTTAGAGAGCTTTATTAGACTGATCTAGTAGAAAAATGAGATCCGCCTGGGGGTACAGAAACATTGTGAAGCTTGTCTATTTTTTTCCAAACGGATGTGATATTGTTGCATACATTGCTTTAAAAGCCACAAAAACGCTGAAGGCAAGCAAAATGTTTTTGGGCCTTTTGAGGCTGGATTCTTATCTTGAGCTTATGTGTGCACTTTAGGGATGGCCACAGCAGCTTTGCCTCCCATTCCAGGTGTGCTGGGCAGCCTGGCCACTCTCCCTTTGCACAGCACAGCTGCACGTGGGATCAATCCTTCCATGGGATGTGTTCCAGGAAAAGTGAATGGGGTTTCTCCTCTCCCAGTGGTGCTCTCCGAGGCCTCAGTGAGCAGGGTTGGTGGATTGAACCCCTTCATGCTTGGAAGAGTGCTTGGATGTATTTTGGAAGCAGTATTGTAATATCTGCTATGCCATTTCCTGATCCATGTGATAACGCGCGCTGTGATAACATTCCATCACGATAATTAACAGGATCCCTTGCTATTCCTCATTCTCCTGCCCATCTGCTGATGCCTGCCTTACATTTTATATCGTATGCTTGAAAACATCCATACAGCACTCATCATGCTGAGATCAGGGCCCATGACTATGTTTCCTACCTCTCCAACTTGGGAAACAGCCCTACCATTGATTTTAAAAGGTGCTGTGGTGGCTTCAATGACTTATTGTGCTCGAAAGTCTGAAGTAGAAAAATAGCCATGCTACTCAAGATAGGTAGACTGTTGATACTGGGAGTGGGATTCAACTCATTCTAAGACAGATTTATAGTAGGAAAGATGAATCACACTCAAAAACTTTCTCTTTTTTCTCTTCTGAGTATGAAAAAGATGTTTAAAATGTGTCTTACCTAGATGCTACTGGTATCTGCTGTGCCTTTTTGTAATTTATTATATAAAGAGCAAAGTATGTCAGCTCCAGCAAACAAGATATTTATTTATCAAATAAATGAGTAAGTACATCCATCACTCTTCTTTGAAAAATTCTGGGACATTTAAGTCAGGCACTTGAAAGCAACATTATAGTAACAGAAACTGTAAGTGATAGCAATAATGCTGGAAAGCTTTTATCAAATTAAAGTGAAGGGTTTGGATCAGCTCCCAGAAGCAATGACTTGATTTCTCAGAAACCAGCAGCTGGTTACCTGCAGTACCTTTGCTTGCCGTTCCAGCAGAGTCCTCATGTCCTGAATGGATGCTGGGAATTGCTTCCAGGCTCTGATCAGTCCTGTAGGTTAAGACATTCTCACACAGCTGTGCATGGGTAGGGATTAGTCCTTTCATTGAAACATTGGGATTTGAAATAGGAGTTGTTAATTTTGGTTGACAGTATCTTGGCAGGGAGGAGACAGGCAGATCCCTTCTCCTCCATTAGTAGTTCTTGTTTCTGCTGTTTTATTAAAACAGCTCATCATATTTGTAAGCTTCAATGAACAGTTCTTCTTAACGTACTCCCACACAAGGATCCATTGAACAACTTGAATTGTCTCAGCTATTTTGAAGATAAACATTTCTTCAGGAGTGCTCATGAAACCTGCAATTGCTAAAGTTTCAAAGATAACAAATATCACCTTCTTCAGCCCATTACAGGGAGTAATTTCTTTGCTACTTGCAAAGATATTAGTTAGGAGGAAAAACATTGCCCTTAAAAAGAATGGCAAAATATTAGGGTAGTATAGTAGGACCTTGGCTCAGGAATGTGGTAAAAACTGTGCTCATTCCTGAAAAGAATATTAGATGAAAAAATATTAATCAGTTACTAATGATACAAGTAACCTTTACAATGAAGAAACCATCTTTCTCTGGGTTTCTTATGGGTTATTTTTTTCATACTCCTTAAGCACAAACAATATTTATCTAAATCAGAGACGATGTTTAAAGAATTCTAACAGATAATATAGTGAGAATCTAGTAAATAAAGATTGTGTAGAGACCAATTTCCTGAAGTGCCTTGCTCCCTTAAGCTTATTCCTACTTTAAAATACAATTCAGGGGTGACTTAGGCTTTTGGGAGCCTTGTATCTCTAATAATTTGTGGAGTAAGGCTTCTCCATCCCTAAAAGTGTATTGCATTCCAGCTGCCCTAGGTAGCTCTAATGTAATTTTATTGGATGCAAAAAGCAGTATAGTAGGTTTGCATGGCAGTTTGCCCGGACTAATATAGCAACTTCTAGATGTTAATTAGTCACAGTGGAGCTCCACAATAAAGCTTGTTTGTTCAGCACTTGCTCAGGTATCTTCATGCTGCACGGCTTTATGACAGATAGGTATAAACCCGGGTGCTTCTAAAATTGTAATATCTAGCCTGAGAGAAAATGAACATAAAAATACCCATGCAGATTCCATGTTTTGTAGCTGCCTGCTGATTTCCAGATCAGATGCTCTGTCAGGGCCAAACCTCCCCTGCAACACCTCACTCCATCAGCAGGGAACTTTTGACAGGACTAGGTGTGAGAATAAACACTTTTTAGCCCTTGCAATGCCATGCTGTTAAAATGGGAGCCATAAACTCCAACTCTGTCCTACATTGCTTTGTTGATGCTGCAGAACTAACTTAAATGAAGCATAATTTAAACATATTTAGAGGAAAGGTTGCCTTGAGTAAGTGATTCCCAGTGGAAGCTGTAGGAAGAGCGCTCAGTAATTCCCTTCTATGTTATAATTTGAGGAGTACCTGTAGGCTTCCTTCAGGGCTGCATTCAGCATCCAATTTGGAAGCAGAGCTGCAGATACAGTGGGAAGCTGTAGAGACCAGGTTACATCCAGTTTTATTCTAGTTCAGCTCTGTTTGGGATGGGTCTATTAGGTCTATTAGGAGTCAATCTTCTCCGCTGGTGTTATGCTTAGATACAAACTCAGAGGAGCAATAAGTGACCCATATTATTCACTCTTTTTTTCAGCTTTCTAAAGCTTAATCTGTTGCCTTTCCCCCGCTGATTAACCTAGGAATAATAACAGGTATCATGCTTAAAATGTCAATATTTTGAGAAAGAAAAGGCAATTTCTATTTGGCCCTTTGTCTTGTTAGTTTAGAAGTGTAATTCCGTGTTTCTCTTCTCTGTGCATGTAGCACTGGTGAAAGGTGCCAGACTGACATGCCTAGGGAATGAATAACTCTTTTTATGCACAGTTGGTGTCTGAGTACGTCAGAGGTTTTGGGCTAACAAATCTCCTTAATCCTAAGAAGTAAATCGCTAAAAGATGTTGTTGGTAAATGTTAATTATTTTCCTTGAGATGGAATCCAAAATCACAGAGAAAGGAGATAAAGAAACACAGATATTCCTGATTATTCTGAGCATATTGCCAGGAAAGGCCTCTCTGCCAGGCTGATAGGGGAGTGTCCTGATCTCTCATCCTGTTTTGAATATATCTACCAGTTTCCTATCAAATGCCACAGCCTCCAACCACTCTGTAGCTGACCCATGTAATGCAAACACAAAACTGCAAAAACTCAGCCTTCAGCTCCTTGGCGGTGCATTTTCTTTCAAGACAAAACAACTGCGACAGTTTTTCTTAAAATGTGAATTTTCTACTCACAAAAAGCAGCAGATTTCTAAAAATAATTGTCATCTTTGCATGGCAGAGCTGAGAGGTCTAAAGGAATGTGCCAATTAATTGACTAGGGAACTTAAAAATGGAAACCTGTCAGATGGATGTGTCTGGACAGTAGATCAGGAGGAGAGGAAGATGGAGAGCAGTGTGTGTGCTGGCATTTCTACCCAATCATGCAGCTTGGAGCAGGAACTCTGAGCCAGGTGATACTAATGGGGAAGGAGCTATTGCTCCCCATCCTCTCTCCTTTGCCGGTCTTGACTGACTCATTGCTTTGGAATTTCTTGGCTAACATATTCATTCATTTCTCACAGAAACTAAGTGTTGCAGCTAGAAATAAAACAGAAGACGGCTAGTAGTGATGTATCTATGGAGAATTCATAATGCATGATTTCACGTCTCAGAAACTTCAGAAAGTTATAATTTATTCCTTTTCCTGCTCTGCAATATGTCTAATACTTCTGGTATAAAAACTGCATGATCCAACGCTCGTATTAACAGCAGTTTGGAGAAGTGTTTAGTGGTTATGAGCCTTTCATCCCAGCATGCACAATTCCCAGGACACTGCGACCAACTGCACACCTGATGGAGGAAGAATGAGCCGCCCTGGTAACAGCAGGGAATATGAAGACTGATTTTTTCGGTGTCTGTGTCCTTAACATCCTCCCTGTGAAGCTCACACAGCTTCTAGCTGCTTCCTGATTCCTCTACAGGTTTTCTGTGTGAGTAGGAGGCCATGCACTGGCTTTTCCAAATTATGAATGTTTGAATATTGGGGCAGTACCTGTGTTAAATGGCTCTGGCTTCCCTCTCTCCCAGTGCCTGAGAAGCTGATTGCACCACGGTGGTGGGACTCATCTGAGTGTCTTACCTCTCTCTACCGACAGTTTTTATCAAATGCTCCTGAACTCTATCCTTGGAATAGAACACCACCTGCACTCCAGTAAAATTAAGCAGCTTTTTAGCAGACAAGTTTAGCATCTCATGTATTAGATTTAAAATTTTTTCTGAGCAGGTGTCAGAATGTTTTTTTTCATTTCAAGCACTTGGACAGCTTAAGACTTCCCTTGCTGATGATACATTGTCTTTCAGCCCAGAAAAATCTCCAGCACAACTTTTTCTCCTTGCAAAACTGACTTTTTAAGAGAAACATTTTACAAAACATGTGTACTTTAGATGAGTAACTTTGATATCACCTCCAAAACAAATTCCCCATCAACCCCAAATATTTTGAATGTGAAAATTCTTTATGATAGTTGTGATTGATGGTGTCTGAATGCAGGTACCTTTCTTCTCTAGGTCTTCTTTACTTCCAGCTGACTGCATCGCTGACTGTCAGCTCCCATAATGCACAGTCCTCGAGAGGACGGGTTTATGATCCCTCATGGGAGTCAGAGTTTTCTCTAAAGAGATTTTCTGCAGAGGAGAAATGGACTATAAAGAATTAGGGAGTCACTTTCCAAAAGGCACTGCCAAAACATTTCTGACAAAGCCTCTTTTTTCACTTAAAAAAGGTATTTTGATTTTTGGGGGTAGTCCCATTCCTGATATCCAGCCAGCATATTTGTGGATGGTTTTCTTATTAATTATTCAGTTTTTCTGAGCATCCTTCTTGCCAATAATACTCTTAGGTTGGAGACAGATATCTGAACGCTTTGCAAGGACAGTCTGCACTGACAGCATGGAGAGGATGATGGAGTCAGCCAACTCAACCAGCTGCCATAGTGCTGAGCTGTCCACAAACACAGAAGCCTTCCAGAGATGCAGTTATGACCGCAAGAGTCTCAGAGTCAGCATATTAATTTGGTTTTGAGGAATAATGTGTCTGATGCCATATGGCAGAGCTAATCTTGTTTATCACTGCTTCACTGCCCCATCCGTTGGTTTGTAGTAGGAATTATCGCACAAATAGCTACTGCTGAGACCTTCTGCAGAGACAGAGATAGGTGTGAGAGGTCTGGGGAGGTCTCAGGAGGGAGAAGTTGGAGACTGAATAGAGACAGGAAAGCTCATCCTTTCTGAGTTACACCAAAACACCAGCATGCGATAGCTTAAGTAGCTCAACTCTGAGAGACTCTTCTAGCGGACCTAATAGACTGGGTTTTTTCATTTCATCTCCAGATTTCTGCAGTTTAGTCAGAAGATTCTATTAATTACTGAAAGTTTTTCTGTAATGAATTTATTGACAAATTCCTGTGTACTGATACACATTGAGTCCAGTCTAATTCCTTAACGATTACAGCTTTCCTGTTCATGCGTGTCAGGTTAACTCACAATGCAGTAATTATGCTGCCTCATCTTACCAATGACCTGCCTTTGCAGTAGTTAATGTTATTTCACTGCCCACCTTGCTGGATTTGGTGCTCACCTCAGTTATCAGCAGCAGGGCATTATTAGCCACTGACCACAGACATTGCCTGTGAAAGGTCCATGCCTTGAACTTTTGATTGGCAAAGTAAACGCTAGACTGAGTGTGGAAACAAAAGACCTTTTTGTTCGGCTTGACAAGACTTTGAACATGCTCAAAAGGGCCAAATGGCTTTTTGATAAAGTCTTGAGTTGGCAGCAGAGTTTCACCCTCTACAATTTTGCTGTCACCCTTTTATTCTCATGTATTTCAAGAGATCCAGGATTACTCCCAGTGTGAGGTTTGCCTCTGACTCCCCCGAGAACAGGCTCTTACCCTCTGTGGCTCAGCAGCCACTGGAAGAGCATGTCAAGGTACCTGCTAGAAGAGTGATGTCAGCTCCTGTGCCTGCTTAGCTCCATCAGGAGCTGGTGTATACAGCAGCTAATTCACTGCTTGAACATCTTGATTCTAATGGGTGTACCTGTATAACACCTTCTTTTTCACACTCCACCTTGAGTCATGTTAGGAGGTGCCAGCTTTCCATCATCTGTGAGAAGCAGAGCAGTGTTCACACTTCCCAATGCATTAGTCATTCCAACCCACCCTCAGTCTTTCTTCTGCCATACCTTTATTTGTGCATGAGCAGGTAAGCCCAGAATAAGTCAGAATCTCTTCTTGGAAAAAAGGAGCCGTGTAAGACAAGTCTGCGCAAGGTTTAAAATAAAAATCCTGCAACTCCACTGTTGTGTGTTTCACTTCTACCTGTGGCACCTGTAGAGCTATCAAGGTTGGAAGAAACCTGGAAGCAAAAGCTGTTTGGGTGCTTGGGAAATGATTTTGAGAAGTTTTCCTTCTCATTATTTTATTATAAGAGATTATCTCAGTATTTGCAAGGAAGGAGGATAAAGTTAAACCATCCAAAGCCACCCTCCTCCTTCAGGTCTCCTTGACACCCACTTGCATTTCACTCCTGAAGCTTAATTACAGGCTGCGTAATCACCACACACAGCACACCAGCCAGAAAGAGAGCCTGGATGGCTGGGGCTGTCCTGGGACAGGAGAGGGTGAGAGTGAGGAATAAGAAACCCAAGAAAAACAAATTTGGATGAGGAGGACATTTTGTTTCTCCCCCTTACAAACAGTGGCTCTCTCGTGTCAAATCCCAGAGAGTGAAAACACAGCTATAAGTTTAGGTCTGTGGTGCAGCCCAAGAAAGAGTAATGTCATCAAACTTGCCTGCTTATGGGTCTGCCTCTGCAGATTTTATGCATGTGTAAATATCCATGTGCACACACATGTATACATATGTCACCTGAAGACAGTCAGTATTGTAATAAATGTGCGAAGTCCCCAAAGAATGTATCTCATTCTACACTGTTTGGAATGAAACTGTTAAGGAACAAGGGTCAAAATATCTCCATAATCCCCAATCCCAGCACCAGGTTAAGCACAAGTAGTAATCTTTTCTGTCTCCGTACAGAAATGCACAGAAAATTAAAGGACTGGCATCAGTACCCTGCCAGAACAAGTGCTTTTCTGCTCAGACTAGTTTTTGGAAGAAAACAAATTCTAGAAAAAGGAGAATTATTTCCTCCAAAATTATCTATTCTTCCCACACACACACACTGACAAGAAGTATCCTGTGAACAGCATACTCCAAACACAACAGTAAAATGAGGAACAGAAGAGCAACTTCCATTACTTGGAAACAAAAAAAGGTGAAGGAGACATTGTATCTTCAGCATTCCCAAATCCCTCTCCAAAGGTGAGGAAGACTAACAAGCAGACACCTCTTCTGCAAATTCTACCCTCTCCCTCTTTGCAGCATTGGCATGATGGAAAGTAAGCAGCTCTGCTGTCTCATGGACCAAAGATTATGTCGTGCTCTAAACCTCCTCCTTCCCACCTCCCGCAACTTTGCTATGCTGGCTGTGCCCCTTCCCACACTGAGTGTTTTCCCTGAGACATCAGTGTCTATGAATTTGAATGAATCAATGAATGAATGAGATTTTGCTCTCATTTTCTCAGACACGTGCCCTGCTGCTGGAGAGTGGTGCCCTAGCTGCATTTGAGAGACATTTATTGGACAAAGAAAGAGGCGGGACCCAAAATGTTCAACGCCAGGCAAGTGTCCTTCCCAAGCTGACAGGGACAGAGTGTTTGGTGGAGGGAAGAGGCAACTCCCAGCAGCCTCTAGCCCTGCAGTCCATGCTGACTGCCAATGTTTTTCTGCTCTTGATCCATTACCCTCACAGCTCCAGCCTACACCAGCTGTCTCTCACCAGAAAGGAACTATTTGCTTGACCTCAGTGACAAACAAAATGCCATAATGCTTTTTTGTTTTCCAAATTACACAAATGGTGGCTGAAAACTTTGTCAAAAATCTCGTTTCCTGTGATTAAACTTGATTGCAGTTGCTCTTTGTAATTTCAGGAAAACTTACACTGATTTAGCTTTACCAACCATAGCTCTTTTATGACTAAGAGTACTCTTAGAAAGTTTCCCCTTAAAACTGTCTCCCACTGAGGACTGGGGACAGTGAAGTTATTTGATAGTTTTCAAAGACAGTTTTTGTGGGTCAGATGATATATAACTCATTACCTAAGCCATATAACCAAGCTTTTGATTACCTCTTGGCTAATAAGGATTTCCTCACAGAAGTAAGCGAAAGGGTTTTGTGTTAAAGAGAAAAAGCTCTAAAGAGAAAAAGTAGTGAGCTAAAAAGAGTCTAGAGGAAATAATGTGTATCTTATATTGCAGGAATTTTTTTTTTTTTTTCTAGAACTCATAAACAAAGGAGAAAAACAGTTCTGGCTAAAATAATTGTGCAAAGCTCACTCCTACAAGTCCCACTGAAAGAAAACTTTCACCTCCAGATTCAACCCCCATTATCTGAGAGATAATGGAACTATCTGTAGGAAATGAAAAACCTGAGGAAGATTAAATGTGGGATTCACCTAATCTAATTTCATCTCCTTGAAATTTAGGTGACTAATTTAAAGCCATCCTCTTGGCTCTCTACATTGAGTACAGAGTGGGAGAAATACCTCCAAAGAGTAATTAATCTTCTGTCTTCTAGTCACCTGCCTTACACAAGTATGAGTTGCCTTCAAGAGAGATGTCCATCTCCACTGATTGCTGAGAAAATCCGGACAGGCTTGGAAGAAAAGTCTTGACTGTGAAAGGCCAAGGATGCTCAGTCCCATGGGTCAGAGAGTGAATTGGTCATGCCCAGGGAGAGAGAGTGGAAGGCAATGGTTTGTTTTGACTTGGAGAATAGCCTAGGACAGGGCCCCACATGTCTGATATGAAGGCATCAGACACAAAATACTAACAAATTTGTAGCCTTTTCCTACTACTGTCATAAAATATGACATTTATTCTATAAAAAATGCAGTGGTGTTGTCTTGAAAAATAGTTGTCCTTACGAACACATAGAGAGAAATTCTGAAGAATGCAAGCACATGGGCTCTCAGGGGTTTTGTTTCCCCTTGACTCACTGACTTAATTTTTTACTGTGAGTGGTAAAGCAAAAGCCCTCTGTAGAAACGTTCACTCCTACAATGTGTTATGGATTTCCAGTGGTGAACTATTAGGTGTTTTGCAATTAACACAGCATGAAAGAGCCATCACTTCTATGGATCTCTGAGTTCACACTTTCCCCTAATGAGAGCCAAGATAAATTGTTCCAGTTTCGGTGTATTGGCTACCAAATTGACCCTGATCCATGGCTCACTTCAGGCTTCTGTAATTCCAATAAATTTGCAGGATGTTCAGACCCACCAATTGCAAATGTCTAAAATTCACTCATGCTACTATAGAAGCTAAAGCCAGAAGAATAACACATATATTCTGCTCAGGTTTAATTTTTTTCCTTCTCTTCCTGGGAATTATAACACCTCTTCCACATCCATTTACACTGGTATTTTTCCCAGAGATTAAATACTGCAGAACCTGACCTAGTGCCTAAAGGCAATTCCTTAGCAATGGAATTATCTTTATTAACAGATGACACAATTTCTCCTTTTCAGAGTTAAAAATGCAGAGTAAAGAGAGGTGAAGGGACAGAGGCAACTCTCTTTATGCCCTCAGCATTTCTAACAAACCTTGTCCATGGGGGAGTTTGACAGTGCATTTTCTATTCTGGGTCCATTTGTATATATTCTTCAGAAGAGGCAGCACATGAATGAGGCTGCTGATTGTTGATGTCAGCATCCAAGGTGGATGCTACAAAAGAATGGATGAGGATATTTCTCTGCACATCAGCACTTCCCAAAACTCACCTCAGTGATTACACACTTTGAAATGATGATGCACGTGCTGGGTATGTGGCAAAATGTGTGCAATTCCTGGGTCACAAATCTCCCTTAAGAGCTATGGGATGGGGCTTTAGGAAGGTTTGAGGAGGTGGGTCATGAATTTCACAGATCCCACAGAGCAGCTGGTTGCAGTTTGATCGTAAAATAGAGAGCATGAATAAAAAAATGAAAGGTGAGGTGAGTCCCAGTGAGAACATACGAACTGAGTGCCACCCACGTGGCAGGAGATGTGAGCAATGACTGACAGAATTGTCTGTTTGTGCTCTCCCTAGGAGCAATTCCTTATAATGAGATCCATAGCACTGGTGAGGGGCTGGAGAACTGTTTGGACATGAGCCCAGTCCTGTGTGGATGACAAGGAAGTGCTACACCAGCAGGTTTTGATCACATCAGGAAAAAAGTCATCAGTATGTTGGAGGATGGGAATGATGGGTGAGTCCATCACTGGTCCAATATCTGATGCTTGATAGGTCTCATTTTAGAGCCACATTAAAGGTGCTGAGAGCACCCTGCCTGCTCCTGGCCTGACTGCCGAGGCTCAGAGAGTCCCTCATGCCCCAGGGTGAGCAGGAAATCCCACAGCAGCCTTTGGGGAGGTGACCATGAGCAGGACTTGTCCCATTTCAGGGCACCTCACCCTCAGCTCGCACCTGAGCCACAGACCTAGCCACATCACAGTGAAATACTGTGCTCTAACAGCAAACAATTAGTGAAGAGTTGTCAGAAGATGTATATAACATATAGACAGTATTTTAATATTTCAGAGCTAGCAATGATTTTTTTTATTTTTTTTTTTAGTTGGATTCTTCAATATTCATGCAAGTCTGATGTGTTTTCATAGGAGCTGTACCCAAAGCAGGACTACCTTTTCCACACTGCCTCAGGGACTAAAATTTGAAGATTTTAATCTACTTGAGAAAAAACCCCTCAAGTTTATGTTATGTATTTTCCTGTCTTTGTCTTGATGTTTTAAGCTTATATTCTTTGGCTCTTGAGATGCTCATGTATTCTCTGCCTGGGGTGCACACATGGAGCAGAGGGGCTGGAGACAAGGGCCTGATTTGGGATGTAGCATCCCACTCTCCTCTTCATCCTCCATCTTTCACTCAAGGAAAACAAGATCATTGCAGCAGTAACCTGATTCCCAACCAGTGCAGCAGAAATCACTTGCTTCTCTCTTCTCTGTGGATTGCAGTCTCCTGCAATATCTTCCCACATATTCAGGCATCACTGTTGGATGTCACAAGGTAGGATTCCTTTGCAGAAGGAACTTAATGGGTAGGAAAAATACTGCCTCAGTGTAGCTTCCTGCTGATTTACAGCGGTATCTGACTTCTCTCAGGCTGTTTGGTCTCTGAGGGAATTTGAAAAATCTCTGCTCTTGCTAATTTTGATGTCTATTTAATGTTCTAACACACCAAGCAGAGCTTGGCATTTGTGTTGCTGGGACCTGGCCAATAGGTCACTACTTTGCACAATCGAGCTCCAACAGAAAGGAAGCCAAATCCAGCTGAAGTTTGAATAATGCTTCTTGGAACATAGGAAGTAAGTAAGTTTTTTTCTTCACCTATAAGCATTAAATGCTTGCTTAATGAAAAGAAAAAAAAATAGTCAAGGGTGAAAGTTTTTCTAACATATCTTTAGAAAAAGGGTATATATATCTCAGCCCATGATCTCATGTATCATAAATCTTCAAAAAGTAAAGCTGGGAAGGATCTTAATTAGCCTCCTAATCCCACACCCTGCACTGAAAAGGCAAGTAATATGTAGTGAGGCCACCTCTAACAGATATTTGATTTATAATCTCAGAGGAAAGCAATTCTGCAGCCTGTCTAGGCAACTTGTTGTAGTGCTTCCTTACACTCTTAGTTAGGAAGTTTTCCGTAGTATCTAACCTAAATCTTTGTTGCTGAAAATTAAGACAATTACTTCTGGTTCGACTACTATTGAACTGTCTGAACAATTGATCATTCTTCTTTGGCGTTACTGTAAAAACAATAACTACTGGAAGATTAGAATCATATCTTCGTTTAATGTTTTCTAGATTAAATAAATCCAATTTTTTTTAGTATATGCTCCTAAACCCCATATTGTTCTCCAGTCTCCTTTGGACATTCTCTAGCTTGTCTCAATCTTTGTTACAGGCTTACAGATAAAAAAAAAATAACCAAAACCCATGGATTTTTTATAGTCAAGTCTTCTAATAACAAATTTCACATAGCAATAGCCTTTATAAAAATCATATCAAATTTCCCTCCTTAATATGTATGTGATCTGCTCTATTCTTTCAGGTATGATACTGCTTTGTAGCAGAAGCATATTTTTAACTCAGTGGTGGATTTCCTTCTTTCAAATGTAGCATCCTTCATTAAATTTCATTCTTATTTCAAACCAAACCTCCAGTTTGCTCAGATCACTCTGTATTTTGTCATCTGAAAGTACTATTTCACAGACGAAATGCCTTCACATACTGCCGTGAAGCACCACTGACCTGAATAAGGTTTCATTTCAAGGGCTTTTTTATTGAGACTCTGGATGAGGTCCAGGTATGAAGTCATTACATGGTCAATTATATGCCAGCCTGCCACAACAGTGTTTCAAGCACATGCACTGGCACTTTATGTATGTGGGAAATAGGACGAAGAGGAAGAACTTAAAAATACCTATACTGACATTTCTGCTTTTCCATAATACTTTAGAAGACTTTCTATATTTCCTTCTTTATATATATAAATGAACATGTGCACCCAACATTTATTTGCCCACACACTATCTGTTTAGGTTTTTTGCATATTTCTGACATACAACAATCCTTCTCGTCTACTTTTTGGATTTCTTTAGACTGCTCCAGGGGTCTATTGTGCATAAATAATATTATTTCATATGGTCTTTTTTCCTTTCCCTGCAATTATCTGTTTAGACTAATGAGCACTCGAAAGTAAATTGTATTTGAAACCAATGGAAGTCAATAGGGGTGACTCAGTATAATGCTAATTTAGCTCTTGGGTTCTTTTATATGTTATCCAGGTCCATTCAGGTTTAAGAGTAAAGAACAGAAGCTTTTATGTTTCAATGTTTACATGAGTTTTCCCCTGTTGCTGAAGTATAATGATTGATATTTGCATTTAACTAAGGCTTAACTGGAAGTGATACTGGATGTTGGCTCCACTAAGCCTGAAAGATGTCCTTGAAGCAAATAAATATTAGCATCTTGGCTAAGGCAGAAACTAAAGAAAATAACAGTGAAGAATTTAAAAAAAAAAAAAAAAGAAGAAGAGAGAAATATCTTTCATGCATCACATGGTTTTCTCCAGATTTATCATAAAAGTGAAAAGCACTTTGAAGATGGGAAATTGCAAATGCAGAAACTGTGTCTTCGTATCTCCACTATGTGTAGCCACATGCTTCAAGTGAATGTGGCTGATAGAAGTGTTACCAGAAAACTGCGGCCAAGAATCAAAAAGGGACTGTTGGATTTTAAAATGTGTGATTCATTTTCATGTCATTAAGACAAGAAATGTATTTTCTTTTTCCTCTTCTCTCTCTCTGGCTTTTGAATCTTTTCCACAGACATAGTTCTTTGGAGGCACACTTAACCTTTGGTGTGTTTTACCGTTCTCAAGCATCTGACTAGGAGAGGAAAACAATGAGTTTTCTCTTTTTAAATGCCAAAATGTCATAAATTCCCACCTCCATGTAGCATGTCAGTTTCTGAAGACATAGGGGAGGTTTCCTTCTGAATGTTTTTCTAAAAGATCTGTGCGAAAACGACTGATTTAAAAGCAGTAAGATATACTTACACTGGTAATGGAAGACAGTTTACAGAACTTTGACAATTACAAGTTTGGCAGACAGTTTTGCCTCCTAAAAGATCCTGATTTTCAGAAAATTCTGTATTACAATAATAAATCCACATCCAGGCAGCTCATATTAAACATCAAAACTGAAGCATGGAAAATCTGAAGCTGCATTCAAAATCCTTACTTGGATACCAGATTTCAGTCATAATCCATCTGTTGCCAAGGTCTTAAGACCCATGGTACATCTGATGAAATTTTCTGTTCATGGGATAAGTTTCCTTTGATGGCATCACTGGTTTCTTATCAGTTGAACCATTTTCCCAAGGAATTAATCAACAGGATGGTGTTCAGAATAAGCTTCTTGTCAGCCTGGAATGAGAGGAATAAGTGTCAAACTGGAACTACATAAAAATTTGTATTTAATTTGATTGAGATTCATAAAACAGATTACATGTTCTATCCAAACAGTTTTTATAATTTATTTTATAATGTTTCTTGTTTTTTATCAATATTATTATTATGTATTATTTTAATTATGTTTTATTTATCTATAATTGTTTGATGCTAGTAAGAGATCCCAAGTTTGTGTCAACTTGTATACCCAGTACTAAGCAATCCTTAGAGAGGAAACCCAAATCATGGTTGATTGACAAATTTGTTTGCTACAAAGCAGAAGATATATTACATTAGTCTTTATTGGTCTTAAAAAACATAGTCTTTGTTATTGTAAGCAAGCTGAGCAATCAAGGAATAAAATGCAAAAGTTCTGAGTAGGAAGCTGCAGTCAGTACTCAGCAATGCAAAGTAGAATGACACATGCAAATTAAAGTGCATACGGTATTTTTCAAGCTCTAAATCAAATTTGTTGGGATGAAAATGGTGAGAAAAAAAGCATCAGACCTGCTCAAATCCCATTTTCTGAATTGATTTGAGAATCACGAGGCTTGAATCTCCTTTTAGGGCATTGAAACTTAAGAAACCGAAGGTCAAAATCCACGTGCCATCACCTGTACTTCCTAACACCTAGAAATGGGGAATCCAAGCTTACCTGTGAGGTTTCCCAATGACTCAGGTCAGCTTTACTGCCCCCAAGGCCTCTTTCATGTCACTGCAGAGAGTCTGTACCTTTGGTGAGAGTGTGTGTTGATGAATATGGAAAGCCAGCTGACACAAACCAGCGCATCAGGTACTGCGTCCATCTGGAACTCAGCACACCATGCTTTGAGTGGGCACCTGGAATGTGCATGGCAGTAACAGACCTTTAGATCATCAATTAAAATAGTCCTGACTTGGTCCTAAGCTGTCAAAATGTTTGTTGAGGTCTCATAGGTTATGAAGTTGTCAAAAGACTTTGACTCATATTTCATTCAACAGTCTGTCCAGTGTCAATTTGGTGAATGAATGATACTTAATTGTGGTTAAACATAATCACAGAATACTCTGAGTTAGAAGGGACCCACAAGTATCATCAAGTTCATTCTTAAGTGAACAGCCCATGCAAGTATTGAACCCACAATGGTCGGTGTTGCCACCATGCTCTCACCAACTGAGTTAATCTCAAGGTCATGGAATTTCTGCTGAGTTATTCCTAGTTTCTAGCTCTAGTTTCCAGATGGTATTTGTTTGGTTGTCTTGGTCACTAATGAGATCAAAAGTTGCTTAGACAAAGAGCTATTGTGGTATCTAAAATGTATTTTAGAAGGCTGTAGCCATTTCTGCTTACCCTGAGGTTTTTCAAATCTGGCCTAAGCATTGAGGGTATTCATGACATTTAATAAAAATCTCTTTCTTAACAATCAGATTTCAAATTATTATGAACACTTATGTTTCTCCTGTGCAAGAAAAACACACCAAATTTAATTTACTCTCTCTAATGTTTTTATGATGCACTTTTAGAATTATTTTGATACACCAGTACTGGAGGCAGAACTACTCATGATTGCATACAGAGAACTTTTATACCTCTTCTGCAGTGATGCAGCCTGGTTTCTAACTATACTATGATTTTTTCTGTGTGTCCCTAGGTAAGGTCTGTGTTGTTTTGCTACCCATTAAATGAGGAGAAAATCTTCACATATCTAGATGATGAAGGAACAGTGTCAGAACTTGCAGGCTTGAACTCCTCAAAACTTACCTTTACAATGGATATTAACTGAATTTCCATGAATGTTAAAGCTCTTTTGAACCTCCAGAACCTCGAAGAAGATTTTCCATTGAGCATGGGAGTGTGTTTCTGTCTGTTGGATTTATTTTAAGAGCACAGCAGTTGAGGGGATTGGGTAAAGTGAAGAAACAAAGACATGCAAGGAACAAATCACAGCAGGCTGGAGGAGTGTCTGAGAAAAAGTTTAAACCACAAAGTGGCAGCATTAATGCATCAAGAGTGGAAAACAACCTGAGACAAATACCTTGGATGGTGGGAGGTGTCTGGAAGCCCTTGTGAATGATGGTAGACGCCATATGGGATGTGGGTGTCCACTGTGATCTGTTTCCCCCCAGCAACTCATGAACAGTACCCAGCTTCAAAGTCATATTTCCTCTTAGTTATAGCTCTGTATTCTCTGCATTTTTATCCTTCGTGCCCTCCTGAAATGATGCATTTGAAATGGTTTCTGGTCTGCTCTAAACATTTAATTCCTAGAAAGATATCAACAAACTAGAGGGACTTTTAAGATGAGAGAGAGAGAGAGAAAAGCTCTGTAGGTGATTCATAGTGAAAGAAAATATTCGCAATAGGTAACAATGGTAGCTGTGATAACAGTGATTGCTGCCCATTGCCCAGCAGTAATTTCAACATGTGTCCTTACAAAATGCCTTAGCAGCATCTATTTTACGGGGACATTCTGAATTGTGTAACAGTATGTTTTTGTATTTACCAAGATACAGAATGGAGACAGGCAAATGGCTGAAGATTCTGATTGTTAGAGCTTAGAAAAGGGAGAGAGGAGGAGAAGATGTAAACTGTTTTAAAAGCATGTGTTCAAGATTAATAAAAAAGACAAATATGGAAGAAATTATTCTTATTCTTATTCTTATTCTTATTCTTATTAATAATAATAATAATAATGATAATGATAATAATAATATTCCCATCAATTTTGAATGTGGAAATGGGGAATGAAAAATTACAGCCAGATTAATGAAGTAAATAAACCCTGAACTCCAACTCTGCAACAGCAGAATTTTCAGGTTTTGCTCTCTCATTCATATATCCTTTAGGACAAAAAATCTGACAGACATTTATCCTGGTGTCACTGAGATCACATTTTGAGGACAATGGTAGAATTGAAAAGATTAGATCACGGTTTGGCTAACACAACCTCTGCTGTCACTGGTGTTGTGTCAGAAAGAAGGGCCCACTGTCAGAAACCAAAGTGGCTCTGGGTGAGTGGCTGTGAGGGAGAATTTGTTTTCCATTTGTGCGATGAGAAAATCAAACCTGGAAGTGAGAGATGCATAATGAGTAGAGGAGAGCAAATAAAAAGCCCTTGGTTTTTGTAGATCTACTGTTTACAGTAGATACTAAAATCCAGCTATTAAGAGTTATGATTGTTCAAGTCTTAATTGTTTAGACACTTAGAAGCCATTCATTAACTCATAATTTTCAGTTTCAGAGGAATGAAATAGAAACCAAGAAATCTTTGTAAAGTAAGGAGCACCTAATCTCAGAACACTGAATCACAGCAAGATATTTTGATTTGGTCATTCACATCTTGAACTGATCATAAAGATCTCAAGAGACTTGATAATATGGGCTTTACTCCTACCCAACAGCAGGTTCATGCAGTTATCTTTATGTTGTTTGTGTTTAAAGGGTTACTGTGATAGATGAGTGTGTACTATATTGTAAACCATAATTAACTAACCGAGATTTAGGGGAAAATAATTAATTTTGATGGATTAATTATTACTTCAGGCAATATAGTTAGTATCAAAATATAGCAAGAAATTGACTCTTTGCTTCTGAATTTATACCTGAAAGTGTCATTAGTTCACTGAAAACCCTTAGGTTGTACTTGCAACCACTGAAAACAGCAGACAGTATGTTTGCTCTACTGATGTTTTCAAATTGTGCCTTTGCTACCACTTGGTTTCTAAGCCTTTCTTTTAGCATTTCTTCAAATCTTGAGATCAAGTTCCATGGGTGCCTATCAAAACAGGAATGGTATTTCTGGGCAAAACTTATTAAAGCCATTATTTGGCACTATCATCATCTATTGGAGAGTGAACTCTGTCAGGTAGCAAACCTGCTTAGAAACACAAGAGTGGGCGTGAAAAACAATTTCATATAAATGGTGCACCTAAACTCATGACTATACATTGTGTTAGCAATGCACACTCTGTGCCTTTGCAGAGTTTGACTCCTCTAAAGATGCAGCCTGAGTCTTGGCAGGGTGTGTGTATCAATGTGTGGAGCACTTGGATGTCAAAAACAATCAGTTGTGACAATCAGCCAGTCAGCAATCTTGAGCACCTTCCAGCTCTGCTCCATTTATGGGCATCAGTAAATAAAGCTCTGCTCTTAAAGCTGTGTTTTCGTTTATTTTTTTCTGCCAGCTAGTGCCAGGCAACTTAATGCAGCCTTCCAACATTGCCTCCGTATGGAAATAAATTGAATCAACATTGTATTTTTTTTCCCTCAGCATAGAATGTTCCCACTCTCTTTCACACTCGTTTTGCTTCATGAGCAAACAGCTTCAAAATAAACAATTAGAGTGCCCTTTTAAACTTTGCTATCAGTTACTTACATTTATTTTTGTGTTTCTTTTTAAATAAATAATTACATTAAAGAGAAGAGGGAGAAAATCTAATTCTACAACTGCTGGCCCTCAGTTCATTTTCAGAAGAAAACAAATGGTCTCCAGCTAAATATTACAGCTGTTGAAACTTTGAGGAGAAATGTGCTTCAGTCTGACCCTTACAACTTCAATTTGGATTTTAAAATGGTCTTTTTTTTTTTTATGGTAAATACTTTTTTTTCCCCTTGTAATTTTCTTCTTGGTTTACAGCTGGGTTCAAAAAATCCAGCAGATGACTTTCCCCCTGTGACCTCCCCCCTCATATTTTCTTTCCAGTTCTTTCATGAAGAATGACATTTTCTGTCCATAAGGATGAATGTTTTCAAAGAATCTGGACATCTGTAACAAAAACAAACAAACAAAACCTCCAAAATGACAAGAGCAACAACAACAACAACAACAACAGAACAAACAAACAATCAAACAACAAAAAAAACCCCCAAGGACCTTGTGGAAAACATTTTGGGCTGTGGGAGAGAAATCCTATACTTCGTGTCCTGCCTTTCAAATGTGCTTTCACATGTGACTTCAGGCAAATTACTTGATCTCTCCAGTTCCGTATCTACATGAGCTCAGCAATATTTTTTAATATATGGATACACAGGAACTAACATTCTTATCACTGCTGCTCTATTCTGGTACAGTTTAGATAAAACTATCTTTATAAAGGTTTAATAGTTTTTAAGACAAAATCGACTTTATATACAAGTTACATTTATTCGAAGAAAACAAATGGAAGGAGAAAATATCTGTGAATTTTCAGCTTATGTGGACAAAGACTTTTATTAGCTGTTTCCTTGGTAACTTTTTTGCGAGAAACCTTTAAAGATAACTTTGCATTTGGGAATAGAGAATCTTGAAATATGATTAAGGCTACTGAGAAGTCTTAATACAAAAGCACAATGTATCCCAAGAAAGCTTTCATGATGTCACTTTTATGGCTGAATCTCTGAGGAAAAAAACATTCTACAAAGAAAAGCACAGCAAGAGAGCAAAGATGATCAGATATATTAACACGCAGAGTTAGCAACATCAAAGCAGGTAGGTCCTCGTTTGGTTTTGGTTTTGTTGGATGTGCTCTGGGTTTTTTTTCTGAGACACTGCACTAAGCTCAAGAGCACTTCTCCAGATGGAAGACTCAAGAGCAAGAGGGAACATTTTGCCTTCCTTCACAGTTGCATTTCTGAAGTAGATTAGATGTGTCATGAGAGACGATGCAGGGTAATTTGTAGAAGGAGATGATACAATTAACAACCATGAATAGAAAGGAGAAGCAGCCAATAAATATCTCTCTTCCATAACTGTAAACAGCCAAGAATAATGTACTTGCACAACATAAAGATGAAGTACCTTTCAGTTCACATATTATCTACTGAGGATAAGCAATGAAGAATTTGTGTGACCTAGATGACTTAAACATCGCAGCCCAAACTGCTGATGAACATTTTGACAAATCCTGGGGAGAACTCAGAAGAAGTTCAAAAGAGTTACAACAACTTTTGAAAAGCATTCCAGTGGGATATTTAATGAAAAATATTTTTATTTTTCTAGGCCAATGGAAAATAATGGAATTTGATTACTGAAGATTAAAAGCTTCAAATTTAAGTAATACCAGTATACTTTATGGTTGCTCAAAAAAAAAAAAAAAAAAAAAAGAAAAACGAAAAAAAAGAAGAAAAGAAATATTTTTGAGGAAATTACAATCTTTGGATGCCAAAAGTACCTGAATTATTCAAGCAATTATTAATTATTACATTTCTTAAACTTTTGTAAGGATTTAGAACCTTGTGACAGTCTAATAAAAAATATTGCACTGTGAATTACCAAGAAGGAGCTGATGAATGGTGCAACTGGCAAATATTAAGAAGTTTTTATTCATGGAGAATTTTCATTATAGGTTTTTCTAGTGGGAAAAATCACCATGGAAAATGATACTGCTCAAGATTTTTATCCGTGGTCTGGTAGCAAATATATCAACACTGTCAATAAAGTACGTGATTGGCACAAATAGTAGAGGAATGGTAAAAAATTATGAAGTAGAGCAGACAGATACAATGACCAAGACTACCTGGTGAACTGGTGTATTCGATCAAGATGCTTTTTCAGTTCAGGTAAATGCTAAATTTTATCCATGGAAGTATAGGGAAAGCAGGTCATTCCTACAGCAGGTGAATAGGAACTGCAGAAGAAGATATTTAAATATTTAGGGATAATAGCAGAGAAAGAGTCAGTGGGTTCTGCAGTGGTTTTCCACATCAAAACACTCATTCCAAGTCTTTTATGTGGCAGCTATTGAAATTAAAAAATCTCCTTGTATAGTACTGATGAGATGATTATTATCCTACTAATAGTTCTAGAGCCTACAATTTCAAAGGAATATTAGAAAAATGGAAATCTCTTCTAGTTGTTCAAGACCTGGGGAATATACATTGTAGTGAATCCTACTGGGGTTTTCAGCCTTTTTTTGTCTAACAGGAAAAGCCCACATGGATGTCTGGACACTAAATATCATTCAGTTGGGAAAGACAGTTTTAATACAGTGATTACTCAAAAAACTAAATGCAAATGTACTTGAGAAATTAATAAAATTGTGCTGGACTCTTCTCTCCTAATTTCTTCATACCAGGGGATATATTTCTGTCACAGGCTGTTGTCGCCATAAAGGAACATGTGGTGAATCATCAATATCTGAGATAGGAAGAAGTTTGGAATGGATGATGATATTATGGTGCCTGCCATGGAAAGAGATGGTTACGGGAAGGGGAAGACTGGCACTGGTGACAGTCCGATGTCTTTCGATCAGATCTTGGCTGTGTCAGCTTTCAACCCAGTTTGAAGAGTTTGATTGTGACAAGACTGAAGTCTGAGTGGCAGGGCAATAATTCCCAGTGGCCTATCATCAACATTAACAAGTGATTTCCATATCAATACGAACGATATCATAGAGATAATAGATGTTACATTTATAGAAAGTGTGTATTACAAGTTCCTCCCTCTCTACTCACTCCGTCAGGATGAGAGCTGTTAGTAGCAGAGCTTTATAGCTATAACAATTGATATTTTTCTCTGTAGCGGTACTAAGTTAAATCCCAGCAATATCACCCAGCAGAGCCACTAACACAACATCAGCTCCTATGCTGGTAACCAGACAATTTTCTTTATAGCACTCCTGAGTGTGTATTTTATGTAATACTGCTAAAAATATCAATTTTATTCCTTCTTTAGTAACCTCTTCCAGAGATCATGCATCAACTTACATATCATATTTCATAAATAATTATCTTACAAGGAAATTTAACTTGGTGTAAAAATAAAATGTTAATCCCATTTTTCTTCTACAGAAATGTCCTTATGCCAAGACAAGATGAATCCTTCACCATATGCTCATAAATGAAAGGGAAAATATGTTATCTAATGGTTCTATGTTAGCAAACTATTCTAATTGATTTATTTTTCTTAGTAATTGCACTGGTAGAATGTATCTGTGCTTAAACTGCCACCAGCTCTGTTTAATATCTCCTATTTTAAATATTGGGCAATGAATGCAAAGAATTTATCATATTGTCACAGATGATGAATTAGGGCTTTATATTTCTAATTCTGTCTAAAATGACTGCACTTTAAAAAAATTATCTTAATTCTAAAAAAAGGTAAATATTTTTTTGAGACTGGTTATTAACCCAAAGGACTGGGGTAATGAAGAGCAAAGACAAAGTACTTTCTTTTTGTTCTCTTCCTGAATTTATGAATATATACAAAGAAGTTTGATATTGCAGAGACTCTCCTTTTTCGAAGGCTGTATGGATGCTTTTTTGGGCTGACATGCCCCACCACAAGGGATTGAAAATCAGAACATACAAGCAAAAATTAAAACAAAAGAGGGGGAAAAAAGAGAGATAGCAGTGAAGTCACTAAACAGAAGTTTTAGCTTTCAAATCAACAAGATAAAATTTATGAGATAGGTGGCCTCCAACATTTATACTCCAGCTTATATTTTTCAAGTGTTCTATAGGAAAGCAGAGAAGAAAATATGTACATTTTCATGTGAGCAACGATTGTTTGTAAAACTACCTATATTGCTCTTTAAAATAACAAATGAAATATTAACACGTTTCATCCGAGCAAGTATTAAGTCTGAATATAATGACGCAGTTTTATGCTATCCTAAGAGATAAGCTTAAAATAATCGGAAATCAGATAATATTTTGTTCCTGGTACTTTCATGCTTGTGGAAGACACAGTGTGGCATGTTACTACCTCATCATCTCATCCCAGTCCCTCTGTCTGCTGTAAAAGCGTCTTCATGATCGTGGTCTTCAGTGCAGCTGCCCACTGAGATGGAAGGATAGTTACTCAACAATGTCAATACTCAGGGAATGGTCCAACTTCATCACAGAACAAGACAATATGTTAAAAAGGTGGATTATGGCAAAAATTATCTTTTTCCTGAGTACAGCCATGATCCAATACCTATTTCGGTTACTAACAGTCTCCATGGGCTTTGGTCAAGCGCTTAAACCCTTGTCAATTTTTCTTACAGCTGGATTATGTTATCTGCATTTCCCAATGTGATCATTGCTTATCTGAAAGTTAGAAAACTCTTTTGATGGATTCCTGCTGGAAAGGTCAAGTCATATATATCCCCATGCACCTTTTATTGGCCGAGTTCTACATAGTGAAAATGGATGGGGAATCACCTGTTCGAGAAAGTTGCCTAATAATAACAGCTGGAAAAGCTACAGCCCCATGAAGAACGGATCTCCTTCCCTGGGGATATCAAAACAGCTGTGTAAGATGGTAGCATACTGCAACCCCTCATCCAAGGTGTATAATTCATTACTTAAAGAGACCTGGTTTAGGCATTTGGGAAAACTGTTGTTGGTGTTGACAAAGCAACAGCTCTCTCCAACCCAAACCATTCTATGATTCTGTGATCGTTTGGGCACAGCAGTCAGTTTGCTTTCCATGCACTTTGTGGTCCAGACTGCATTTTCTCAGTTTGGTTACTGGGCACTTCTTGGATAATGTATTATCACCTGGTAATTTCAGGTGAACAACTTTTACTGACCACCTCTCATTCACAAACTCAGACATTTCATTAGAGAAGGAACACAGGCTGATTAAATCTGACTGAACTTAGTTAATCAGACGTAGCAATTCACAATCACCTTCTTGTCTTTCATGTACCTTCCACAAATCATATTTTCTTTCAATGTACTAATAATGGGGCCTTGTTCATTATCTTCTTTTATTCTTCTAAATTTTTATTCAAGTCCATAATTGACAAAATCATCATGAAAATACGATATTAAACAGAATGACCTAATCATCACTTTTTCTCATTAATTTTGAGTTTGAATTGATTAATTCTTGAAGAAGTACTTGATAATTGGGATAATTTAAATGTGTTTTAAGTATTTTTAAAACCTCTGTAATGATTTTTGGCTCTTGAACATGAGCATTACATTGTCCTTTCTTTTTCCATTTTTCCAAAACTTGCCAAGATATGACAATTGAGGTTTTTAGTCCACATTTTTCAAACAGAGATATCAAAATTTTAGCACCTTGATCCAATGCCACTATTCAGAAAGCAATTTGATTTTCAGGTGTTTGGCAGTTCACTTCTCAAAACATCTTTAATTTGCCTGTGCGTCTCAGTCAGTTAATTCCCCCTGATTCGTTAGGAAGCAGACTGAAACTAAGTGTGGTTTTCATACAGCTTTCTGAACAGCCAGCAGACAGGATATACATCTTTGCCCCATGAGCAACCTAGCCCAGATATTTTATGTGTAACTTAGCAGTGAACGGCTCCATATTTCATTAGCAATCTCCATCACAATTCAGTGTTCCTTCTGCCTTTAGCAAAATGCAAGAAATTACAAGGATGACATGAAATGCAGAGGAGAGGAACATTATAAAAGGAACTACTTAGAAAGTGAGAAGTGGCAGTGCTCAGTTGCTTAATATTTGTATAAAACCTGTTGAAGATGAGAGGAATAGAAGCAATCACTTTTTTTTTTAATGCGTTGGTTTGTTGCACATCCTAATTGAAACTTGTGGAGCAGAAAGCTGATCTTGCAGTAATGTTTGTGGATACAATTACGGAAATCCTTTGAGCGTGATTAAATTATACACAGCCTGGATATTGAAGTAGTTTTGATACTTATGTCTGCAGCAGAGTCCGTGACAAAGGATGAGGTGACATGTCCCAGATCAAACTGTTTAGGAAGGACAGAATGGGCAGCAATTATCCAGTTATCAAGTTTTTTCTAGTGCTCAATACCATCTGTAGAAGAGTCAGGTCTTCATGGTCTATTAGATTAATTTGAACACATATGATGTAATAAATGTTCTTGAAAGATCACTAAGAAGATATGATCAGGATAAAAGCCATGTAACAGAAGAAAGGGCATGTCTTCATACTAATTGGAGTAAGAAAAGTTTATAGTTGATTATTCATTGCTAAATCCGGATCTTTTAGTGCCTTTTATAAATCTAGGTTATGGAACTTGGTACAGTTATTTGTTTGAGAGACTGCAATTTATTCACCACCACAGAAATGTAGGTTGATTTAGTTCTTGTTGTTCATCTCAAAGAGGTGGTTGATTTCTTTTTGTAGGTAAAGAATGTTTTAATTTATTATCTGTTGTGAATACCTGGGCAAGTGTCCAAAGCTCCAGGATTTGTTATTAATAAAGAAAACTTGAGAATAGAGGAAGAAAATATTTTTGCACAGAAAAAAAAAGGAAGCTGTGTCTAACACAAAAATATTCTTTAAAAATAGTGTTTCCTGAGAAGAAATATGGTCCATCCAGAATATTAAAATTCAAATGCTTAACAGCTCTGTTTTTATGAAAAATCACATAACTCCAGAACAGTGTAAGTTTTCTGCAATATTCAGGCTCCTAAAATTCACCAAAAATAGTCAGACTAAAGTCTGGCTTCCCAAAGCACAAATATCCTCTAGCTGCTTCCTCACTTACAGAGAAATTTGTTTTTAAACACCTTTATCAATTCGATCATCTCCATAACTCAGGGCTAGATTTTACTCAGGAAGTCTTTCAGTCATCCTGACAAATTTCAGTTCATTGCAAACTCACTGGCTTCTGGTTTTAGGTGAGAATCACCTGTGGTCTAAAGGCTTTGGAGGAAGGCACATATGCCATGTCTATTAGTAAATGGTTCAAATGGTTTAAGTATGCTCCTGCTAAAAAATTGCATCTCATTTCCAGTTTGAAGGTTTGGCTCTCAGCCACTGGGTCGTGTTATCATAGATGAAAGAGCCTTCTGATATCAGGCGCTGCTCCCTGCGTAGGTGGAATGTTCCCCATGTTGTCCATATTAATCTGATTCATTGCTGCTACTGCATTATCTTTCATCAGTTTTCCTAGCTGTCAATTTTCTAAATAGTGCTGGTTTTGATATGCTGCTTGTTTTTGCAGCTGAGAAGCCATGAAGTAGCTGGAGAGGACTTAAAAGAGATGTTCATCTGGATGAATTTTTACTGATGGAAAAAAAAAATCTACATCTTTAAAGGACATCTTACACTTTGGACTACAGTCTTCTGGCAACTTTCACCACAGAGGTCTCATATTTGCTTTAATAAATGACTGAAGTACCCAGACATTTATTTTTCTATGTCTGCTTCCCAAAATGGAAGCTGGAACTCCCATGGTAGGCACCTTAGCTCAGGTTTTTCTGACCTAATTTCCAGAAACATCTCCATGATTCCTACTAGACACATGCCCTGGCAGTGCATATCTGGCCAAGAAGAAACCCAAGGCAGGTAGATTTACATGGAATTTAGGAAATGTCCCAATGCCTGGAAAGTGTTAGCCTCTTCAGGGTAATCCACACAGTGTAGCAGATAGCCCTGAGAACTGACTGTGAAACTGCTTAATATAGAAGATTGTCTGAAATTTTTCCCCTCCTCTGCAGCTCAGACATATGGCTTAGACCTGATGGAAAAGAGATGGATTCCAGCATCCAGAAACCTCTGCTATGAAGTCTGCAGAAACACCTCCCCAGAACTCAAAAGAGATTGCAAGAGAGACATTATTTTCTCTTTTCTCTCAGACCTCCCAAGGGCTTCATGCATTTGCCTAGCAAGTGAGAAAAGAGGCTGTTCTCATCAAATTCTCATGGGCCAACGCCAAAGGGTTCTGCGAGCACAGGGATGAGGTCCTTTTTGTTAAAGGTGTACAACAGAATCCAGGAATATCACTCACAGATCTCTCACGTTCTAACTCAGCCCTCTTTCCTAAAATCCAGGAAATTGCACAGTCACATTTACTTTCCTATTCTTTGATTTTTTTACATGACTTACTTATCCATGACAAGCATTTGTTTTATTTTTTTTTCAAAACATAAGAAAACTGTTTGTTTATTCAGGAGTGTTTACTAAGGACTCAAAAATCAAAATAAAACACGATATTGCTGTCACACTTGTATTCAAACCAATCCAATATACATTATGCCCTTACTTTTGTGGCAAACCTTTCTCCTTTGTGAAAAGCTTATTTTACAAAGTAATGGAAAGAAGGGTGAAAAGAGTGACTGGTCAAAAGCTGTGCTTCCGAGCTGTTTGGAAAGAGGACAAAGTTTGGCTGGTTGCTTACTCTAAAATTTTTCAAGGCACTTTTTGCTCAGATGAAATTGCAAAAAAAAAACAAACCTCAGTTTGAATGTACTGCTGGTTGGTTGAACTTATATTGACTATTGCAAATACAAGAGAATACCCAGAGGCCATAGTGTGGTTTCATTTACATCTTGGAATATGAGAAAAATTGTTGTTTACACTTGAAATATGATATTGAAGAAATAAATAGTTCCTCATTATCTCACCTTGTTCAAATTCTACTCAGATTCTTTTCTTGCCCTTATCCCTGTCACTGACCATGCTGAATATCCTTCTAACTGAGAGAGAATTAAGATATGGAATGAGGCTCGAATAAATGTGTTCCTCATCTAGAGCTGGTGGATGACAAGACTCTTCAGATAAGGTTAAAATCTGGGGTTCTACCTCCATAGAGACTTCAGAGAAATGCAGAGATGAAAAACTGAGACTCGCAAAATTTGAATATCCTCCAACATTTGACGATTTGATTATTTTATTCACATCTCTGTTTACAAACTTTGAAGCTGCTTACTGAAGTAGTCAGAAACACAAAACTTTACAAGGTAAATAACTGAAAAAGTTGAGAATGGAAGAAGAGACTCTCTTTGGCTGACAGGACTCTAGGGCCCATAAAAAACCAAAACATGGTCTTCTGAGAAATCTGGAAAACACATGAGAATACCCATGGAATTTAGTTCCTCTTTGGGCATCAAAATCAGCAGCAATTTTATCAGGATAATACAGCACTCAGAGCCTGGCCTTGGACAGCAACTGACAGCCTTTCTGAGGATTTTTGAGGGTTTGGCTCTCTCTGCAGTTGCTTCACATTTCCAAATTTGGCTCTGAACACCAATAACAAACATTTAGCAGAACCAAATATGGGTCCAATTTTCTGAATGAATATCCATAAGACCATCCTTCTTCTCAGACTGAGACATTTTACTAATAAAGGACACAGAGAAGACATCCTTGACACCTTGGTTCAGGGTCTGCATCTATTAGAGCCTTGTCATGAAGAAGGGAAACAAAATGTCACAACAAAATAAAGGAAAATTATCAATCAGTAAAAGAAAAAATATCAAACCTGCTTGCTAAAATAAGCACATGGAAAAGACAAATTATTAGTGAACACTTTTTTTTCTAGCAAAGCTACTGGGGGAAATAGAAGGAATATGAGCAAGTAAATATGCACAGCATTCCTGAAGGAGAAATAAATAGGGATCCTATTATACTGCTGCTTATGCACAGCTTGGAAACTTCACTATAAAAGCTGCAGGGAATAGAAACACATTGTATGCAAGCAGAACATCCTTGGACTGTTTATGACACTACATGCATGCCATACCCTGAGGTTCCTATAAAATACTTATTATTTGCCAGTTCAAGCTGTTTGGCTTAGCTGTGATTTGGGAAATATTTCTTTGCACTGGAAGAAGTGCTGTGCTGTTGGTATAGGCTGGAGTGCTACAGCAGCATATCCTCAGCTTTCTCAGATTGCTCCTAAGAGTGCAGGACACAGTTATGAACCACAGGTATTGTAAACTGAAGTGACTCTGCACGTGGAACCACAGAGCAGGGAATACATACCAAAATTTCAGGTTCTTTTGTTCCTCTGTTTCCATGGCTGTGTATCACTTGTCACAGATTCAAAATACATTCATTACCTGGGCTTTGACATGTATGCAGAAGTCCAAGGGGATCTCTGCTAATTGCAGGGCAGAATATAACTCTGAGTAAACTCATGGGCTTTTACTATTTAAACCCAAGTTTTTTCTTGGTTTTGTTTTGAAGAATTTTCAGCTACTTCAATCAAGCAATATTTTTTAAAAGGATCAAGTAGGAAAGGCAAAACAATGACAAAAATTGTACTCGTTGACAGAGGACAAGGAAGCTTTTGATCAGGGGAAGACAATTTGCGAATAATTTCCTCACCTGAGGCTGCACCTACAATCAAAGGAAGATATCAACTATTGCAAAACCCCAAGCACGGAAACAGAGGAGTTCTTGGTGAGTGGACTAGGATGGGAGAAATTCCTTGAGGTACATCTGTAAAAGCTTCAAGGACATAAAGTCCAGAGTGAGAAGGGCATACAGAGAAACTCACTCTCAAGGACAAACCACACCTGTGCAGAGGCTGGAAGGGAGCATTAGAGAGACCGACTGCAGTGTGATAAACCTCTTCAGTAAGCCGTGCCCTACTGCACGGCTTTGGCTTATCACAGACTCTATTGCAGGACTGACTGCTCTGGCACCATCCCCACTGGGCAGGCTTGGGAGCACACAGAGCCCCACGGGGGCCATGAACAGCCTGAAGGGTCACTCTTCATGGGTTGGAGACACCTCAGAGTGGCCAGACTAGGAGCTTTTCACCTTTAAGGTTATGTTCAAGGGATTTGATAGCTTAACTGCCCATGGGAACAGAACTCAGGGGGAATTTTACTCCAGAGGAAGACAGCGACCAGAGTTCTTCTCTCTTTTTCTTGGGATATTAAATATTCCCTCAGAGTAAACAATCCGTTTGATGATTTTCTACTGACTGATACTTAGCTCTGGGAAAGGACAAGCTCATTTTGCCAAAATTGCCTCTGGATTAGGATGCTGCATACCCCATTGCTAGGGACATGGCCTACTGCAGAAAACATTACAATTTAATTATATTGGTGAATGCAATATTATTTGTGAAATAAAATTGCCTTATTAGGATATTTAGCCTTCTTGGGTCTTTAGAGAACCATTAAACAAAGTAATTCCCTATTACCTCAGTGAAAAGGAATTAATGAAAGAGCAAAGTTATCAGAAAGGTCTGAAAGCAAATGATTATGAGTTAATAATGTTTCAGGAATTTAAATGTGAAATCCTGCTAATAATCAGAAGAAATAGCTATGCAGGATCAAACTATCATGCAGAGCCTCCCACAATGATTTATTCATTAAAGAAAAGGAAAATTATTTTCCGTTACTCCAAAGACTAACCTCACAGTGAAAAATAAATCGGCATTTATAGTGCTTCATCTCTAGAAGTGAACAGGAAAGATATTTGTGACTTGCAATGAAATGACTTTTTTTGTGTTAAAATAAAAGAAAAAAAAAAAGAAGAATTTTTTAAAAAGAGTAGTTCAACTAATTTTCCTGAATATCCTTTTGTAACATTTTTATACATTATAGCAAAATTATAATCTAATCATTTAGGATAATCTAACATACTCTAATTGAAAACTTTGCAACTATTTCAGTGTTTTGAATGGTTACTCTCAACTGCATGCCAACCTTCCTTTTCTATTTGACTGAAAGATCCTAGTAAATAACTTTGGGTTTAAACCTCCTATTTTTTGGCAGTGCTTGGTATTCCAGAGGTAACTTTATGGCTATTTTTCCTCCAAAAGATTTTGAGAACTCTTGGAAAATCACTTCACAGTCTGATGTCTGTGTATGGGAAGCCTGTGAGACTAACGTGTGATAGGCTGTCAAGAATGGAATAATACAGAACTCTCTTCAACCAGTATGAAGAAAGACACCAAATTAATCTCTTTGGGTATTCTACATCATCTGATTTCAGTTGCCTATACTTAGACATTTAGTGTTCTTTGAGATATCCCAGATTATTCAGGATTCTATAAGAGACAGGCAAGCACACCATCAGACTTGAAGAACACCAGAACTCTTCTGTTTTGAAAAGTAACTGTTTGGGACAATTAATTTTGGGTACGGAATTCCATGTGGAAAATTTTAAATGTGGGGTAGGTGTCTGAGCTTCTGTCATAGATGGAGGAGCACTAACCAGGACAGTCCATGGATCCTCCAGAATCTTTTGGAAGACTTGTTACCAGATCTACAGGATATGGTTTTCCTATAGTTCCTTTGTCAAGAAATTTTTTTCTCTAATCAGGACAGCCAACAGTGAGACAAGTTATGGCAGGTGCTCTCATCTCCATTTGTGGAGTTTTTTAAAACTTGGTGAAATAAATAACCTGGAGAAACCTAAAAGGACCCCGTGCATGACTCTACGACCTCACATATGAACAGAATGTTGGAATAGAGACCTCCTGAGGACCCTTCACACCTGATTTATCCCATGATCTCCTGATCCTTGAATACTGCAGAACACCTCCAACAACACCAGCACCAAATGTTGACCTTCTGGCAACGACGCTGAGCTCTTGAGCAGCTCTGGCAGTAGCTGGAGTTCATACACCCAGACCATATGTAGACATTTATATATTGACAGCTGAAGTTGGATCCCAGTCATGAGACGATGAATCCTGCTTCTCACATGATAGTTATGCATATGTAAAGAACAGTGAGGTTCATCAGACATATGTTTTTCCATCTAATTCACAGTGTGTTTAGCCATGTGTGAATGCGAGACACATCATGCAGAGATACTAGAAAATACTATGGGTGGTTTTCCCTGTCTTTTGAAAAAAATAATGTTTACTTGTCTTCTGTGCAATCAATTTTCTGCTATTTAAGTCTAAGAGTGACTAGAACATAAGTGGTTTTTTATTTAAAAAACAGAGAGTGGATAAAGTGCTTTGGTTAAAATAGCATCAAGGAGTGCTTTATAGTGAGGATTTAAAGCTCTCAAGTTCTGAAGCTCATTGAAGAGAAGATGTAAAAATGCTGAATACACTATTCCCAAGTAATTTACTCTAATTATCAAGGAAAAGGGGAACAGTCTCTCCTTCTAAAGAGATTTCCTTCAGAAAAGCTGTGACTCTTCTTCACATCAAGTTTTTAATTTGGAAAATCAGGAAGAGAGGTGATTTTCGAAGCTTTCATTTTGAATCACTTCTCAAGTACTTACAGAAAAGAATCAGAGCGCTTTTCAGGCAGAGTATCTGACTCATAAACCCAAGTGCTCTGAATGTCAGTGCTGATGTTGAACTCTCCATAGTAGTGCCCTTCCAGGACTTTGCTGCAACTTAAACGAAATCTGGAAACTACATGGTCTGTGCAGCCGAATCTCTTTTCCTTTGGTTGATCAGCCCTGTGGCTGGGCTACTGAGTAGCAAGTAAAAAAGAATATAAATTTCTGCGGGCAAAATTCTGACAACTTTGAGAGATATAAAGGAAGCATGAAGGGAGAAATATACTTTAGTAATTGTCTTCACAGGACTTCTGCAAGGAACTCAAAAATTTTCCCTGTTGTACAGATGAAAACCAAAGGTGCATAGGTTCTCTCTTCTGAGCTCGGCATCTTCACTTATATATTTAAATACAGGAATAGAGTGTCATTTGATATGCCCTCACAAACCCATGTTGTCTCTAGCTGCCAGTCCAAAAAGGGAAAACTCTCCTGAAAATTCTGTCATACGTCAGTCATACAGGGACATCTTGGATGCTCCAGAGTACCTACCACATCACTAAACACACTTGTGCAGTTAACTGAATGATTGAATATTTAATCCCTCCTTACAGTCAAAAGAAAGTAGTAAATAACTCTTAGATTCAGTTCATGACCTTGTTCAGACATTTAAACCCTTCTGATTCATTACAAATGTAATTCAACATGACTTTATTAAAGCTACGAAAGACTGAATAATATTCCACTTATACGCAGCTACATTATTTAGTTATTTTACATTTGTATTATATCAGATGCTGAATTTAAACCCAGTGCAACATAACTGTGGTCATATTAAGAAATCCTTCCTGTAACACATGTACCACAACACTGCAGATTTTTCCAAAGGAACGTGAAGCTGCTGAGTGTGATCGGATGCTGGCAGTGAAACAAAACACCAGCACAGAGAAGCATTAAAACTTCTCCAAATGTTTTGAAATCTTTGCCAAAAAACTATTTTAAATTGTAGAGAAGTGTCACAGAAGTCATCCTGGGATACTTCATCCTGGAAAGAGGCTGTTGTGAGTTGGGGATAGGTTTCTTCTCCTGACTAACAAGTAATAGGACAAGGGAAAATGGCCTCAAGTTGTAGCAGGGGAGGTTCAGTTTGAATATTAGGAAAAGATAACCCCACAGGGGTTATCAGGCCCTGGAACAGGCTGCACAGGGAAGTGGTGGAATCCCCATCCCTGGAGGTACTTAAAAGATGTGTAGATGTGGCACTTGGGGACATTGATAGCGATGGGCTTGGCAGTGTTAGGTATACAGTTGGACCTGATGGTCTAAATGATTCTTTTTTGTCTTCTCTTTGAGGATCTCGAGACACCCACACTGTCAGAAAGCTTCTGTGTTTTCTGAAGGCTCCCATCTTGCCAATCACAGGGGAATGCTGAGAGCTGACATCAAATGAACCTGCTACAAAGCACAGACATTGGCCCATAATTGCACACATCTGTGATATCTGCAGAAATGAAATAAAAACCTTTTCAATTCTCTGCCTTTATCACATATGCATATAAATAATGGAGTTTTCTTCAATTTTGACCTTGTCAAGGTCAAAATCTCTCTCTTTCCATCATTACTAGCTGTTTCTAAATTAATACAGTTTTCCTTTGAAATGAAACAGATGAAAGAGTTTTATTGATTATTTTCTCAATAGAGAAAGTTTCAGTGGTAGATTATCACATCAAATATTCCTAACACTAATGAAAAAAATTACTAATGGATAATATGCTCCTTATTATCTAGAGAGCAGAGTGTTATCTTAAGTAGATTAATTTTATTCTTTAAATTCTGTGAACTGCAGGACAGCTCATTTAGAATCTGATATGGGCAAAATTAAGCGAGGTTTTAAAAGAAACAACCAGTAATTTTAATTTTAATGCTCACCAGTGAAAGTAAAAATGACACATAGTCATTTAGTTTCATCAAAAACAAAGATTATTTTTATCTATGATGGAGTTATAGCCTTTAAAAAAAGCAAACAAATGAACATTTAGAAATATTTTCTTTAATTAAAAATACCATTTTGAAAAATATAAGAATGAATTGTTTAGTTTCCCAATTATTTTTTCATCTATTTTCGGTACAAACAATTCAGAAAAGAGAGAAATTTGTAGTTTTAGTGTCATTAAATCAGCACTTCCCAAATACTGACACACAAACCTTTTGACAGAAAGGATCACTCACTTTAACTTTGATCACTTCTAGCTCTCAAAAAGCCCCCCATCAACAGAAAGCAATTGCAGTTTCTCAGGCTCATCGCTGACTTTAATAGTTGCTCACTTTCTAGAAGATCTTTGTTTCATCCTTCCAGATCATATCTTTATAGGAAGGTCTATTTAACTGAAAAGGCTGAGTTCCACAACACAATTTTGTATGAATCCCTTAAATTCACCGGGCACCTCTGGTTTAGAACCACAAGTGGCCACATCCCAGCTGCACACAGGTTTTGAGGTTTATTGCATGATGTTGTTTCAACAGCAGAGTTGTCACTTTTATGTACATAAAAGCATCTCAGGTGCATCAGCAATGTGCTCCTCTGGGGCTAACTGGCTTTAAATAGGTGTGTATGCTATCATATAACTACACAGATTTGTGCACTGTGGATCACAAATAACACTTAATAGTGCATATCATTGTCCTTTCATGCTCTGGACAAGAGTGTGGCTGTACAATTATCTGAATCTGATCAAGATCATCGTGGTTTTGAACCTACAACAATGCAAAGGACTCGTGGATATTTCTTATGGAAGTTTCGCAGGAAGGAGTACGAGCTGCAGTTTCAGGACTGGCACCACAATAACAAAGTCAAATCTGAGAAGGGCAGGTGGTCAGTTCAGCACAGATGTTCACATACGATCCCCCATAATTCACCAGAACTCTGCTCTGAGGCGGTGTCGTCCTGGGGTGAATTTGAGAGTTTTGGGGAGTTTATGCCTTGGAACGAGCCTGAGAATGCTGTGGAAGATGGCTCCTTGAGGGGGGG
>VZRL01004835.1:2797842-2816553 GCA_013397895.1 Origma solitaria
GGGGGGCGCGAAATTAGAAGAATCATCAATATTAAAATTCAGCTCCATTTATAATGCATGTATCCGGCTTCATATATAATGTATATATTGTCTGTGAACAGGACAACACCGAATCACCTTGGTCTTAAGGACAAAGGTAATCCAATTTTTAAAAAAAGATTCTAGACATATTTGATTCATTGATTTTAATTAATTGTTATTTAATTAAGAATCTTCATTATGACAGATGCAAAGCACAATATCTATGTCTGGTAGAAGACAGCTCCAATGACTGAATACACAGCAGCCAGCCCCCTACACAGTTTCATGTTTTGAGAATTATCACCCACCAGAACATTTAGATTGAGGAAATCTTTGGTTAAATCTTGACCAGCTTTAATGTCCATCAAATGTTATTCCAAGAAGTGTACATTCAATATGACACACATAATATTTTTCATGAAAAAAAACCCATCATAATTAGAATCTATGCTGTTAATTGCTGCTTTGGAGAAATACACAAAAAATTTCCATGTTGTCAAACTCAGAAGAATGAGTAACCTTTGCAAGCCACTGCCCAACCAGCCAGGGAAGGAATTGGCAGCAAAAGAAAATGCTCTGTACATATCCTTAGAACTGTGCTGTTTCTAGAGTGCAATTTTTTATAGTGCTTGTTATGATTGTCATTACAGAAAAACACATATTTCCAGTTATGCATATCTTTTTATTTTGCTACCATGCATAGTAAATACTATAATCAATACTTGACTACCATAATCATAGCAATTACTGTGCAGCTTTAATACTGAATCACTGCCAAGAATATTTTTCAACATCAAGACTGTCCTACTCTTCCCACTGTAAACATAGCAGTGTGTTCCTCTCCAAACTGCAGACAGGGACAACCTTTGTCCAACTCTGCTCCCATGGGACTCAGTGATTTAGGTCAGATCCTGAACAGACATGATGAATAAAAATGAGAGAATGCTGTTATATCCTAAAGCCTTTACAGACTGGAGTTACAAAGAGATATCAGGAGAAACCAAGAGATGAAGATAAATTTTATTATTTAGTTAGTATTAAAATACATTCTAGTAAAATATACATATAATCCTGTAGGAATACACATATATGTATACATATACATATACATCTATTTGCAAGTGTACACCCATATTCACAGTCAGGCAAAAATGCTTGTGTGTATGGACTCAGATAAAACTTCTTGCATTATAGTAATTTTAAACTTTCCATTTAAGAATATTAAGCCTGAATCAAAAAATAGCAGAATAAATTCTTGTTTCCGAGTGTATCTTAGTAACTGTATCTTTTCACTGTAGGACTCCCCTCTCAAATTGTTTTGACACAGATAGGATTACTTCAAAATTGGTCATGAAAGAAAACTAGTCTTTTATTCCTACCCCAGCCGTTAGTATATTCTTATCTGCACTGGCAGTGCTAAATCTGTAAGTAAATATGAATTTGCTGGCTATAGTACAGCTTCAAAAGATCAGCATCCTGACAGGAGAACGAATATAGCCTTGATGCTAATCTTTATTTCTATAGATGATTGCTAAGTATAAATACACTCTATCAGCTATGCACCTCTAATCTAAAGCTGTTTATTGCCACACCAAAATAAGAAGTGGAGTAGAAAGAGTTTGGAAGCAAACCTGAACTTCAGAGGATATGTCAATGATTGGTGACATTTTCCTCTCAGTTGCTGTTTGTGTGAATAGATAGCACACACTATTTTGGAAAAGAAAATCTTTAAAAATGCATAGGGGTATTTGAAATAGGAGCGTTCAGGCATTGGAGGTTCACACATGCTAAAAGAGATGGGATAAAGAGGTGATATTTTGTCCAATAACAGAATGTCAACACTCAGTAGAGCAGCAAGGAAGGTTCAATATAATTCTGCCTTCAGAGAGTGGATAAGGCAAGGGATGGCTCAGGTAGAAATATCGTAGGATGACTTTTGTGAGACTCGGCTACAGTTTAAAACACTTTTTTTGGAAAATATTTCAAGACATTTGGAGAAGTTTTAATGCCCCTCTAAGTTGTTGTTTTGATCCAGCTACCAGCATCTGATCACACTTGGCAAATCCATATTCCCATCGCAAAAGCTGTGGTGTTGTAGGATGTGAATTACAGGAAGGATCCCTTAAAAACGGGTATTTGATGATTCTGTGGTGAACTGGGTGACCACACTTATGTGTCCTGACTTTAAATTCAGTATTTGATCTAATTTATTAAATAACTGTAGCTGAATATAAATGAAATATTAATCAATCCTTCTTGAATTTATTGAAGACATGTCAGGTTGCCTCAAGTTCTTTGGAGACATTTGGAAGCCATTTAAAAGAAGAAAAAATGTATTCTCATTCCTTCTCTCACGATGCTATGCAGATTGGACCTTATCTCATTCAGTCATGAGATCTGGGGAGGCTACAGAGCTGGGTGACTTGAGGTATTCTGGAATTTAACAAAAGGAAGTGTTGGATTCTGCACCAAGATGTGGTTGTGCCCTGGAGGAGGTTACCCAGGGAAGTGGTCACACATCACGCCAGCCAGAATTCAAGCAGGGTCTGGACAATGCTCTTATTGTATGGTTTCATTTTAAGTAGTTTTACAAGGATCGGAGAGTTGTACTTAGTGATCCTTCAGGGTCCCTTCCAACTTGAGGTATTCTGCGATTATATGATTTTAAAACAGATAATACAATCACCACATTCTTGCCGGGGGCTTTCAGTGCCACTCTGCTGAGGTTTGTTCTCGCTTATACACTCAGCATGGCTGCGTTCAGCATCAGCTGTGAAGGAACACAAAGTTTCTTTCAACTTTAACGGTAAAAAGGCCTTTGGGGCATGGAGGCAGATTCAGCTTCAGAACTGATTGGGCTCTTTCAGTGCTTGGCTCCCTAAATACTCACAAGATGAATGCGTACATCCATGCTAAATTCCCCATAGAAAATGATCTTGGTCTCAGAGATCATGTTTCACATTTTCTTCCTTACTATTTATATTCTGCTCTGAAAGTAAATGAATACTAAATTGAATCAGCAATTCAGGCTTGCTACATTTCATTGATCTATGACAGATCAGAGCTTGATGCTGAGCTAATGTGGCCCCAGGCATCAACCTTTACCACTAATATGGTTTTAAAATTCTCTACTCAAGTCTATTTATTATGAATGTAATCTGTTTTAGGAAAGCACCTAAATCTCTACTAATGATTCATTCAGATGCATGCACTGTCCTCATTTAAAACGTCCAGGTCAACCCCGCTTTTCCTGATTATTTTAATAGTGCTCATTGTTCTATATTACTTGGTTTGCTTCCACTCTCACTCTGTTTCAGATATTTTTTGCCTGACTCCCACTGATGACAGACTGGGATGATTTATTTCCTTATGCAACACTCTTTGTATTCTATAGCTATTTTTTGCCACAGTAACACTTTATTACCTTCTTCCAGAAGCTCACTCTCTCAGCCATGAGTAAAATTTAGGGGAGTTTTCTGAAATTTCTTATGATCTGCCAGCCAAAATTTTATCTGGGATACTATACCCCAAATTCTTAACTCAAAAAAAATTAGTTCTGGACCTCAGTGATTCTCCAATGATTGTCATCCATCAACATTAACAGGGAAGTGAGTGGATTCAGCCTCCTGATGTCAGCAGATAGAGTTCGAAAACATTTACATTTGTCATCTGGTTTGTCACCTTTGATAAGTCCTTTCTTCACTCCCTCTACTTTGCTTATTTGCTCCATGTCATCCCCTTCAATTTCTCCTTACCTTCCTCACATGTGCTTATTCCTCCCAAGCACAAAGCAGAGAAATGGATTTTTCTGACTATTTACCAAACTGAAAAATGAAACTCTGTGTTCAACTGGAATAATAATATTTTGGTCCTTCATCTAAAAGGGCTAAAAACAAAAACCAAAAAGATCCCCAAGATATTTTTGGTCTTAACACTGCTTGTCAATCTATGGTAACTTCTTTGGGTTCTCTTTTCTTAATTTTTAAAAATTTTTCCTTAGAGAGTAGGTAATTTGTCAAAATGCCAAAACTATGAAACCTAAAAGAACATTTCTTTTTTAAATTCTTATGTAATGTATTTCAATATTTTGTAATGGAATTCTTCCTTGAAAAATATTGGCCATAATTGGGCTTGTAATGCTTCTCAGTATAACTTGAATTCACAAACATATGAATTTTTCAGTGAATTTACTGTCCACAGAAAATTTGTGGCCATGCCTACATACAAACAATGAGTAACAATGTATTCTTCCTCCTATTGATGTTGTATGCTTTGGCTTAAAATTTACACTGTCTTGTTAAAATAATTTCAAAATATGTTCTGATTTCAATAAATGCCCCTAGTGCTTCCAATGAACAGTACATCATCTGCAATAAACTTTGCAATTTAAAGGCTTTGGATTTAATAGGGATGTTCGAATTAATTCAATGTTACATTTATCTATATATCTCATGGAAATACATTCCATCTCTTGAAATTCCTCATCCAAAGGCTATAAAATAACAAAGTAGACAATCTTGCAAGATCTCTGCCCTGTTGAATAGGAGAAATACTTCTGGCCTGCTCGCTCTCTTGAGGGTTTGTTTCATGACAGATTTCAGGCTCAGCTCAAATTTGCCCTTGAACGTAAATGCTGCTCACCATTTGGCTGTACACCTCAGTTTTATTTATCTGAGTTCTGGTAGGGCAGCTCTTTGTTTCAGCAGAGTTAAAAAAGCACCTGAAAAGTCATGTGCATCTCGGTTGAGCATTTCTTCTGGTTGCCAAGGAAACCACCCCAGGATTCCTGGCAACAGACTCCATCTCAGGCGGTAATGGAAACACCACAGGTATTAGGCAGTCAGTCACCTCCCACCGGCTGCTATTTTGGGAACGAGTCAATAGATCAGATTCTCCTCTCCCAGCAGCTCCGAGGCTGTGCGAGGGTTTGCAGTGTGCCTTTGTCTCCACGGGGCTCAGCTCTCTGGCAGTTTGTCCGGGCAGAGATCCATCCTGGAGGTGAGGCTGTTAAACACTGCTCTCGAGGTACAAAAAAACCTTCAAAGCACTATGGCCAACCTGGTAACACTTTCCTAATGTCTTGGAGTGAGGGCTAAAAATTATCAGGGGGAAGAGGATGCTAGCCTTTGTTTCAGAGGGACACACTTTCTCTTCATGTAAGAAAACTGTACAAAAGTGCCTACATTTACAGCCTTTGGGAAAAAAAAATTTGCACATTTGTAATGGGTATCTGAAGAAGTTGACTGAGATCTCCAGTCCTGGGAATGACAGAACACTATGGTTATGGTTCTGGGGTCACCTGTGAGTCCTACAGGCTGTCACCCACACCTAGAGTCAAACTGCCCCTGCTACCTGCCTGTTCCCAAACTAAGTGTGTCTAGAGAGCGTCCAGAAAGGCAAAGTGATTTATTTTCATGAAGGGGAAAGTAAAGCTTTGGGTATGATTGGGGATGGTCACAAGAAATGACAGAGTAAGCTGGAAGAAAGTTACTCGAATGCTAAGGGGAGAAAATAGGACAGGATAATGGGGGAGACAAGATGGTAGGAGGAGCAGTAAAACTGTGATGCACAGCTGAAATGGATATGTAAAACAGGGACTGGAAACCTGTGGGGTGGGAATGAAAGAACTATGAGAAATGTCACACTGGGGAGAAATGGTTGTGGACAATTGGAGAACTGAGAACAGGGAATTTATGGTAAAAAATGGATGGGCTGTGCTGTCACAGGACTGCACAGAGTTTGAGTTTGTGAGGGGAAAAGCTGAGATAATTCAGATGGCACAGTAAGAACATCCCAGGGGAGGAATACTGGAATTCCCTGGCATTACCTGTAGGGCATGGAATGAATATTTTGGGGGTAAAGTTGAGGAGTTTTATTCCCATTGAACTGTGGGAATAAAAACTGCGGTAATCCGGAGGATATATAGTGGACGTTTTGGCAGGAAAATCTGAGGTGATCTCTAGGGGAGGAAATTGCTTTTGGGGAAAATCTGAGGTAATTTGTAGAGGACAGGTAGAGAAAATCTGTTAGAAAAGCCCTCCTTTTGATTCATGAGCTGCAGAAAGGACCCCCTTGCTTTCTAAACTCCTCAGAGAGGAACCTGGGTGTGGCTGAATCCAGACTTTGTCAATGGTTTATTGACAGAATTAATCAGAATTTATTACACAGTATAGGAGCTATAAAAACTATGTAGTATAATGTACTGTTTTGAAGTAATATTGAAGTGATTATATTAAAGTTAACAAAAACCAACTAATAAATGAAAGTTAATGTCACATGGCAAATCTCTTTTGCTTATCTTTGAGAAGTAATTGAGGGGTGTTCCCATTCAGGGATGGATCTTCACACACACATTCCAAGAAGCAGAGGGCATTCCTGCCATCCCCAGGGAATGGATTGGAGGGAGGGGAATTAAATAAATAGAGAAAGGGAACATTGTCTGGGATGGGAATATTACAATTAAGAGAAAACCAGTCTGAGACTTGGGAGAATCATCTCTCAGCTTATTTTAATGCTGCCCTCCTGGGAAAGCCTGGGCAGGAGCTAAATGCTCCCAAGCCTGGATGATCTCAGGCAGGCTACTACAAGTCTCAAGGTTTCTTTGTGGCTCAAGATGAATCAATCTATAAAAAGCACCTCTTTCCTCCCCAATAATCTATGAGAAGATCTCTGTTGACACATCTAGAGTAGCATCCAGTTATAGTGATGACATGTGTTCTTTGTCCTCCCTCTGTGCATTCTGCTCTCCATGCTGGAGAAGAAAAAAACATTGTAGCAGTGAAGCACTCAGATAAAAAGTGCTTATAAAAGGGAACGGCATTAATGAGGGAGCTGTGAGTAATCATAGCACTATTTGCAAATCTCCACAAGCAGCTTCACAACCTGGTGAGTTTGCCTTTGGAGGAAATCAGTTCCTGAAAATAAGAGTGAAACAAATAATCACATTCACCTGAAAGTCATCAAAAGATTAAAAGCCATGAACTGAATAAAAATAATAATACCAAATCAAACCTAAGAGGACATATAGAAAATGTCCTACATTTCCTCCAGCTTCAAAAGCCAGCACTTTGATAGTCTTCCATGATAATTCACAGAAACAGAGGCAGAAAAAATGGAAGAGAGCAATTTAGTGCACAATATATATGGAAACATGCTTGGAAAATGATGTTTAAAGACTTAGAATTTAAACTGAAGGATGAATTTAACGTTGTGCCTGAAGGACCAGTATTGAGTCTACTGCTATTCAGTATTGTCATTAATGAGCTCATATCACCTTTGAGATTTTGCAGGTGGCATTGAGTGGAGAGTGCCTGAAGGACTGGAGGGCAGAAATTCAGGTGATCCTGTGGAACTGGGAGTGAGAAATGAGAAAAATGAGAAAAATCTTCATGCCTGGGATACAGATATTGTTCTCAGGAAAACCAGACAGCTGTCCTAATACAGGATAGTAAAGAAATAGTTGGGTTGCAGGTTTACAGAAAAAGACTGAGATATTTTTATTGCTCAGAAACAAGCAGGAAACACAATGACAGGTTGCAGGAGAAAGCCCACAAACTCCAGGAAAATCAGTATGAGCAAGAGTAAGCCACATGACACAATCCTTCTCTCCATTCAGAACTGGGGGAGACCCCAGCTGGAAAGCTGAGTCCAATTTTCTTTGGCAGCTAGAAATACACCAAACCAACAACCAAAGTTGCACAAGTGAAATCTTACTCAAGCTCACTTTTATGATACCACAAATATATTGGACGAGCTGAAATGGATGAAAAAGAAGGGGAAGAAAATGAAATGTGCAAAGAGCAATGCCACAAAAGACAGAACAACTGGAAATGTTTGAGATTTGATAGAATAGCCACCCAACAAACTAATGGAGCTTTCAATTGACAAGTTAAAATTGGGTGGGAGTTTCTATTTGAGAAGGATAAAATTGTCATTACAAGACAGAAAAATGCTATTTTCTATTAAAACCATTACTTCTTGTTTTGGAGTCCTTAGAAACTCAGTACTCCATGATCTTGAATCTGATAGTTCTGTTTGCTAACAAACAAACCCAGGAGGAGACATATCAAAGACATGAAGTCAAATTTGTTCGCAAGACGGTGTCGAAACTGCAGGAAACCAGTCTGGGAGATACACAGACATCGTATCACGTGTCTGTTTATCTCTGAAGAAAAATTATATGGAAGCCTTTTAATTTTCTATCACAAAATGAGCAGGGATGACACAGAGGAAAAATCTTTTGTATTGAATACATATAATTTGAGTCCATGATTGGCACTTGGTAGTTTCCTGTAAAGCAGTGAGCATGACATGGTTGTATATGCTATGCCAACTTTGATGTTTAACCTTGCTGCTTCAAAAGGCTACTTAAAAAAAACCCCTCAAAAATATTGCTTTAAGTAATAATTGATAGTGACAATGAAAAATAAACAGTAGTGAAACTTGTGAAAGAAAACAAAACAGATTAAAAAAGCTTAGTAAAAGGGCAGAAGCAATTTTCTACACTCTTACAATAAAAGTTCCCTCTGGTCAAAAAGAAAGAGAATGATTAGGTAACTATTGTTAACTGCATTAGAGAAAAGCACCAGAAGATCATGAATAGAGAAACCAGTGCTGTGTTAATGTAATTGGAAAGAAACTTTGCTGTTATTCACTCTCTATTTCCCTGTAATTTGAAGAATTTCAAATGTTTAATCCTCTTTTTTAAACCAAAGAAACAAATCTATGCTCTTTTTAATTTATCTCTGCATCAACTGGTAATTGGCATTTGAAAACTTGAATAAACTCACAGTTTGCTTGTGTTCCCCTGCAGATCTGTGTTCTGACCCTCATTCTGTATTCCCCTGATTATTGTTCCCTCCATCGATATCTTCCTACATATCTCTCTCCTAAGGAGAAGGTTATGGGAATTTTTTTCCAACAGTGGGTTTCACACTAAGAGATGGAGATTTGTTCTTTTAAAAGGCTAAACAGAATTTCATGGTTATTAACATGCTGGTTTTTTCAATGCAACTTCTCTATGTGCTTATTCTAGGCAGGGCTGCAGGCATCAGCTTTTATTAAGCTTATTCAAAACTTCCCATTGTAGCATCCAGTTTGTTTATAGATTTGAGAAAGCTTTGGTTCTTTCAACCTAAATTTGTCATGTGCAGTTTGAAACTGTGATTTTATTTTAAATCTTTCTATATAGACTTGAAACACTCCGTTAAATATTGCACAGATATAAGAATTATGGGCAAAAGAATTGTAGACCGAGAAAACAGTTTCATATCTATGACCTTCACCTGTGTAGATCAAGAAAGGAAAAAAAACCGTGGTGTGATTTTTTTTGTAGAGTGAAGTGAACTTTTGTAACCCCTAAAAGAGCAGAAAAATTACTTACCACTCATCCAAGGCAGAAAGCAATTGCACAGAAGGTCCTAAATGCTTTGAGGCTTGATGTCCTTTGAGACGCTGGAGGAGAACAGCGTTGGTTTACTTTCACTCAAGGGTTGTCATCATTCCAAAGAGTCCCTTTCACTGTAACAGGGGAGACACATGCATTTCTCTAACACAGAGCTTCAGGATCACAGGTAAAGCATTTAAATTCAATTTTCCATAATTCATTATTAAGACAATCAATAGGTAAGAGGAAGAAATACCAGGGAGCAAAAATGCTATAGAGGGGGAAGAAGACATATGCTGTATGTCACATCTTATAAATCCTAATACAGAGTTATTCAGAAGTTTATAGATATTTATGTCTTTAGCTACAGGTGAACACTGATTTATAGAAAAGCTGAAAACTCTTGGCAACTTAAAACTCAATGAACTGAAAAAGAAGAATAGGCTAGATGCTGTCAAAATGATCCCAAGGATAAAAAAGAGCACAGCAGGAGTATATTAACCCAGGTTAATGAATGGTTACAATGACAAATAGAATCATAGAATCCTGCAATTTTTTAGGTTGGAAGAAACATCTAAGACCATAGAGCCCAACCATTAACCCAGCACTGCTAAGGCCACCACTACACTGTGTCCCCAAGTGCCACGTCTGCACGTCCTTTAAATCCCTCCAAGGACAGTAACTCCACCACTGCCCTGGGCAGCCTGCTCCAGGGCTTGACATCCCTTGCAGTGAAGAAATGTTTCCTGGTGTCCAGTCTAAACCTTCCTCAGCCCAACTTGAGATAAACTGAGCACAGCACTGTCTTGTGTTCAGTCACTGACAGAGAGCACCCTCAGGTCCTTTCCTACCAGGCAGTTCTCCATCCACTCTATCCCCAGCCTGTAGCTCTGCATGGAGGATTTTTGCCTTATTGGACCTCATAAAACTGGTCTCTGTCCATCGATCCAGCCTGTGCAGGTCCATCTTCCTACCCTCCAGCAGATCAGAAGTCCCACTGAGCTTTTCATCTACAAACTCACCAAGGGAACACTCGTTCCATTCCTCCAGATCATTGATAAAGATATTAAACAGGCCTGGCCCTAACAGTGTTTTTTCACCCAACAAACAATATGCCCATGCACGCCATGGGAAGGCAGTTTCTCCAGGATAAAGCTGTGCAAAATGGGGTCAAAGGCTTTTCTAAGGCCTAGGTAAACAACATCCACAGCCTTTCCCTCATCCTCCAAGCAGGTCACCCTGTCATAGAAGGAGCTCAGGTCAGTCAAGCAGCCCCTGCCTTTCTCAAACCCATGCTGGTTTTCCCGTGTGTGCCATGTGATGGAACTCAGGATGATCTGCTCCATGATCTTCTGCAGTAACAAGGTCAGACTGCAATGAGTCAGATGGCATAAAGGCACAATGGAACTTCTATATAAAATCAGAAAATCTGATCTAGTCTGATGCGCCCAGCATGGACAGCATCAGTGATTTGAGGGGTTTTGTACATTATATAATCTGTCTGATGAAAAGATGAAGGTTTTATTATTCACAGAAATACCTCATCTTTTCCAAATCCTTCTGTAAGTCCTAGCTCCACTTTACCGTGTGACAGTGACTTGCACAGATTAATCACTTCACTAATAAACAACTTTCTTCTTCTCCTCAATATAAAACTTGCCTTAAAACTGTATGACACATCCACATTCCTCTCTTTACTATCATGTCTTTAATTTGTCATCTATTGAAATGTGAATAGCCAAAAATCACACTTCTTTGTACAGATAATTTTTTTCATTATTTTAATAACCACATTGTCATTTTATAATTTTTTCTTTATTTGTTTTATTTTTCCATTTCTGCCATATCCTGGGGGCAGTGAACCTTGGAAAATCTATAAAGAAAATCTTCAAACCACAGTCACCCTTTGCTACAGCTTCTAGTGTTTGAGAAGCTAAAATGTTGCTGATAGTTTTGTTTTGTCTCTCCTGAGTACTTTGCTCACAGTTTCCATATCAATGTAATGACAGCCTTATTTTCAGATTTGACTTTTTAAGGTTTTTGGTGAAGATGCTTCTTTTTTATCTAATTCTCTTCCAAGAGGTTGAATAAGTAGGGCCAGTGCCAAGTCTCAACAATAATAGCCAAAGTTACTACGTTCTCATTTCTTTAAATAACTGACAAAATAGCAATGGAAATTTGTGTTTAATAGAGTAGTAATGATGAAAAACCTGCCCTCTTGATAAAGGCTATAATAACCTCAGCTGGTATAAAGCTGGTTTACAGATGGTGAATCCCACTGCCACAGGATAGACTGGACTATAGAATAGTATAGACTTCTATAGAATAGAAGGGCTTCAGAGAAATTACCTTGCATTTTCCCTAGAGAGAAATAAGGGACTGGGAGCTGAAGCCCTCATTAATGATTAATAACTGGTTCCATGTACAACAGTCCAGCTGCATCTCACATCTATCACAGACCAAAACATTTTGTTTGCTAGTTTGGTAGGATACAGTAGATAATTCAGACTTATTTGAATAAGCTATATATTTTAGCTCCAGCAATGGTATTGCATTTGACTGGACCAGCATTAAAAAAGTTTGGTCTTTATTCTCATCTGATCAAAGAATTAAAGTGTTGATTAGTAGGAAGAACTTCCTTTAAGTTCTGATGGCAAAAAATACAAAGATTTTTAATATATAAAAAATCTTCTAAATCCAGTGTATTAAGTAGCACTATTCAGAACTTTATTAGATATTAAGGTTAAAAAGTAAGAAAGTTTTCTGAACAAAGCAATCCCATCAAGTTTTATAATTCTCCTTCATAGTTTACTGACATGAAGGTAAAGTCACTACATTAATACCCCCTTTTCCAATTAGCCTTATTGTCCATGACAAGTCTCATAAAGACATAGCACTTCATTAGTTTCAAGATGCATTGCTGTACAGAGTATAAGGGAATGAGACCTGCCCCAAACTGCTGTAGACTCCACATGAGTGAGATAGTCCTACAATTTCATTATGTTGTACATTAATGCCTTAACTAGTGAACTAGTTAAAATCGCATCCTTTTTCTAACCTTCACTGTTTTCTGTATAAATTTGTTAGTGTCACCACTTTGCTTGCTGTCTCCTTAGTGATTAATTGATACTGAACAAATTTTTAAGTGCTTTTCCCCTTCAATGCAAGTGAAAGGTACCCCATGACTAACAGAGACTCTCAAGTTCTGTTGGCATTAGAAAAGTTCAATCAGAAATGGCAGCAATGCAACACTGTAAGGGGAGGTGGTAAGTCAGATGTATAATAGCAGGGCACAACTTTATTCCTTTTTGCTGAGAAGTTATACAAATGAGTAATAAGAGCAGTATTTTACAGACAGAATAACAGAGGCTCGAGACCAGAAAGTGAGATTTACCTCACTTATTTTGGTGTTAAAGTGTTAAATATCTAAGTTTGAGTGAGTTATACTTTAGAGTCAGTGGCATATAGCAGGCAGTTCAGATGAGAAACTCACCTGAATCATCTTAGATGCTTATTTTGAAGCAATATGAATTGTACTGGGAGCTTGGGTTATTAAAAGTTGTCATGGTTTAACCCCAGCCAGCAGCTCAGCACCACACAGCCACTCACTCCCTCTCCCACCAGCAGAACTGGGGAGAGAATCAGAAGGGTAAAAAAGAGAAAACTCACGGGTTGAGATAAAGACAGCTTGATAGGGGAAGCAAAACTGCCCAGAAAAGCAGCAAAATAAGGAATTCATTCACATTTTCCATGGGCAGGCAGGTGTTTGTCCATCTCCAGGTGATTTGGGAAGACAAATCAAAAACACCATAACTCCAAACTTCCCTCATGTCTTCCTTTTTCCCTCTGCTTTGTATGCAAACCATGATGTCATATGGTTTGGAATATCCCTTTGGTCAGCTTGGGTCACCTGTCCCAGCTGTGTCTCCTCCCAAACTCCCACGCACCCTCAGTGTGGCAGTAAGAAAAAGATGCAGACAAGGCCTTGGCTCAGCAATAACAAAAACATCTCTGTATTATCAATGCTGTTTCCAACAGACATCCAAAATATAGCTCCATGCTGGCCACTGTGAAGGAAATTATCCCACCCACAATTAGTACAAGGGTGTAAGTAAGTTGCTTAAATATTTGCATTCAATAGCAGCTGCATAAATGCACTGAAAGCTTGCAAAGGGCAGATGCAGCAGAGGAGCTGTGGGAGGTGTTTCTGTATAGTGGACATCGAAATTTCAGTGTCTTCATCTGTAAGCTGTGTCTCACCCTTAGGTTAGAGGAAGCACTCCTAGAGTCATAAAAATTTCTGTTTTACCTGAGAGTTAGGTTTGAGTCCAAAGTCAGAGGAAGAAGAGGTTTATCTCCACAGAGAGAGGTTTATCTCCTTTCTGAAAAGTAGCCGGGAAAGATCAGACAACCTATAGCAGAGCGGGTGTTTCTCTCTCTCCTTTGCTTAAAGCTAGAACTTCAGTCACTTGGTGTTTGAAAGTACTTAGCTGCAAGAAAAAGAATAATGAGAGGAATATAGGCTGAGAGTGAAACAGCAGGAGCCTGGTGGAAGCTGTCCCACCAGTCCTATTTAACCTGCACTTGCAACAGCCTTAGCATAAAACTGCCTCTCTTTGGACAGCCAGGACCATGTTACCAGCTAATATAACCCCTCAAGTTTGTGCTATAACACTCCCTAGTTTTATAATTGATAACCCGTGTTGTTTTAGCTCGAAAGGGATCTGTATTTTCCAAGCTATGATTATACTTTGTTCCACTGAACATTAAGATCAAACTGTGATCATATCAGTGGAGCCCATCAAATGATGGAGAGCCAATATTCACAACTCATGTACATGGAAATGGTCAGATGTGAGTTTTTCCATTTAGCTTAATAGCTAATGAGACATTTCCATTAGAATCCTAGACAGGGTAGGATAGTTCCAGCCTTAGTGGAGGCTTTTTTTGGAGGGGTGAACTACTCTGTAGAGTGCTTAGCTTTTCACCTTGACTACCACACAGAGGGATCTAAGGCAAATAGGTTCCTAATTTAGATCCTGTAAAACTAGGTGGAGTGAATCTGGAAATGTTTGTTAGGATACTCCACAATGCTTTAGTACTAAAGTCAAGGAAAGCACAGCCACTACAAGTAGAGGCAGCACTATCAATGTTCCTGCTATTTACTATTCCTAGTTAGAATATTTCACTGACGTGCTGCAGGTATTTCTCTGGATTAATCCAGGAGAGAAAATTAACTGTGCCAGCCACCAGCTACAGAAGCTTGTCTCTTTATCTGAAGCTATAGCATTTTGCATTTCCTATTTAATATAGACAGTTGTAAACTGAACATTATTAAGATTTCTTCACAGGGGAAGAAGAAAGTAGAGCTCACTACAGTTTGCCCTGTTTCTTTAATTTCACAGCTGAATTACCAGAGACTTGCTTAAAGAGGAAAGGCTACAAGAAAATTCAGAGCTGCTGGAAACATGTATACATGCATATAAATATGTTGAACCCTTTGGGTGTTATTAGAGTGGAAATAACGTCTAGTATATGCTAAAGCTCTGTGTAATGAAGAAAGGGGGTCATGCATTTTTTTAATAAGAAACGACAGAGGGCATTTCATCACTGCAGAACCATGTAGTTTTTACTTAAGCTAGTTCTAAAATAGCTGACTTAGCTGGTGGTAGTGGAGAGCTCAGAAGATACTAAGAAAACTGTGAGCATTGACCTTGTTTTCTTTAAGTGTGGTGGGAGGTGTTTCAGCTCACAGTGACCTCCCCATGACTGATATCTGAGCCAGCTGAAGCTGCCTGATCAACTTCGGATAGAAAAACGATAGTAAGGATGTATTGAGATCGAAACTTAGATGTCTCGAAGGCTGAAAATATTTGATCCTTTAACCACTGCTTTGGAGTGACACAGTGACCTAACAGGTGGGACTGGAAGTCTTAGGTATGTGAAAGCAAGTAGTGAACATGAGTGCCAGACAGCTCATCCAATACATTCGAAGGCACAGTAACGATAAAGACAGTGTTTAGCTTGCTCAAAGTTCTAGAAATTAGAGACAGAATTGATTGTAATGAACAGAATTTGCTTACAGCATTAAAGAATAAGTTGATTCCTATCTGTGCTCTTTTCAAATTCACCCCTTATTGGAGATGATTATCTTTGTCAGCTTCAAAGGATGTATTTGCCATGGTTCCTGGGGAGAAGCATTTTTTATGAGATAATTTGTCCAAAAAGGCAGTACAGACTGGTGATGAGAATCACCATTAAATAAGCACAATGTGGGCTTATTTCTGTGTAGTGCCATGATAACATCCATACCTACAGGACAATGACAAGACAGGTGCCAGGGGATCTATCTAGGACATAACACAGGTTATGGCAGCAAGGGAACATGCCAGGCCCTAAAAACCTCCCAAAGACACTTGCCAGGCTCTCCTGTGTGCTCCTCACTCCTGAGTTGTGGGAGCGCTCTATTTTGGTAAGTTTTGCAATCATACAGCTGTGGTAGCGTGAGAGGTTATAGTGGGGAAAAATCAGCAATTGTCTCTCAGGGTTGGTTTCTAGCATTCTGTGTGACTGCACTGCCATGAGTCGTGACCCAAAGTGCTGGTGAGAGCCAGGCTCCACCATGGCTCCTGCAGAAGAAAAGGGCACTTCTCCGTGAAAGTGCTTTGTCAGCTCATAAATCCCTCTTTTGCTACTGTTGATGTGGCAAACGAAGTCTGAAAGTTGTCTGACTGCATCACTGTGGCTCTGAGCCCAAGCCCAGTGCTCGCTGCACCCCAAAGGGCTTCTGATGGTGTGGCCATGCTGCTCTTCTGTCTTGTCTCTGGTAATGCTGTATGACCTATATTCCTCCCCCTGTTTAATGCATTTGTGTCTGATTAGGTCCTGGTTCTGCCCCTAATGTTTGATCTCCAAGTATCATTACTCCTTAACTAAATCTAGGTGGCTGAAATTAAAGAGTCTTCTCCTGCCGATAATTATTTTATTTTAGTCAGGGAATAGCTTTCTGTCTGTATCTGGGTCAGTATTAAGCTTAGCTTCCAGTGTTAATTTTCATGCTAAATATTCTTAATTTGTTCCTCCTTTATAAGAAGCTTCTTGATCCAGTAAATCTTCTTGTCCCTCCTACGGTGTCTCTAGTTATGAATTGTCATGATTCAGTGAATCTGCAGAGAAACTATTTTAATTATCCTCCCTTTTCCTCTCTGTCTTCTGCCAGAATGTCCAAGCCTCCCATGGAGGGAACATTCCTATCCTCCTTCAGCTCCCCTGAGGCAGTCAGAAAATTTTCATGTCATGTTATCTTTTTGTCTCCCAAATCATAGCGGATAAGCAGTTCTTAGTGCTGTGAGGTTGATTTCTGTGGGGAGATTCCAGCTGCAGGGAAAGGAAGACATAAACTCAGAGGAGACTGCCAGAGAAAATGGATATATAATCTATGTAAGACTTGGCAAAGCCAGAGAAAGGCCTAATCTGCTTCATCGCTCTCTGGACTTCAAGTGTCACAGATTTCTTCTTGATTCAGTGCAAGAAGGAAAATCACGTTTGCGTAATTTGTAGCTGGTATATGTTTTATTTTTTGGATTCTGAACCCCATCACACTTTTGAGTAAGTGGCAGGCATGGGCAATGGGATAGAGAATCTCCAGAAAGAGGCACTGCATCCAGCCCAAACAGCAGAGCTGTCTTTGCTCAAATTCCAGTACTTCTGAAACTGGTTTCTGGGCATCCTGAGACCTCAGCGGAAAGCATCACAAACTTTGCAAACAATTAGGACTTTGCTTCATGCTCTGACTAACAAGGCAATCACTTAGACAGCAGCTTAAGCGTTGGTGCAGTTAGTTGAAAAAAATGACAAAAGCTTGAATAAAGTGCTTCCCTCTCAGGCTCAGCACTGTCAGTCATCCATTCAGGCTTCAGAAGTTCCACACTGCTCTTTGTTCAGCAAGAGGCTTACTGGAACCACCACACACTGTGTCAAACTACTAGGAAATCCTTTATCAGGACATCCTTTTGAAACTGTCATTGAACTGTATGGACCTAAAGAGTGATAAGCATTAATAATACCATGTTCTCTTTATCCGTGTGTCGCAGTTTAGTCTCAGTTGGTTTTATCTTGAGCTCAGGATTTTCAGTCCAAGCTAGTCTGCTGCAGCTCCCCATCTCCTTGTCCTTTTTAAAATGGTGCTTAACCCATCACATATGGATACATAAGGCAAAAAAAAAATCAAACTAATTCTCATCTAAGGCAGAGGTTTATGCCTTTTGTTATTAACTTGGACTTCTTTTGGCATCCTGTCCATGGTCCACTAGCATAAGTCCCACAAGCAGCATAGCTTGCCAGAGTGATAGTGTTGGGGTTTTGTTCACTGATTTTTATAGTTTATTTGGGTTTTGTCTGTCTGTTTATTTGTTTGTTTGTTTGTTTGTTTGTTTAGGGGTATGTGTGTGTTATTTAGCTTTAAATTAATCAAACAGAGATGGGAAGCAAGGATCTGAACTGTTTCATGGGAATTTCTGATCTTGGCATCATCAGCCTTTAAGAATATTCATACAGCCACACCCTGTCATCCAAGCACAACAGGATCCAGAAGGATCAGCTGAAAATCTTGGTGCAAAATGCACTGCTCACTGTCCAGAACAGTTTCACTTCCCTGTGGGTTTCTCTTTTTGCAAGAATCCCGAGGAATTGACCCAGCATCCAAAAATGCATGTGTGGAAACAATCTCATGAAGAGAATTGAACTTTCAGACCAATGGGTTGTCTTTACATGGTGCAAAGAATGTGGGTGTGTTTCAGCACAACATTCCCTGCCATACATCAGGGACGGCTTTGGGGCAGCTGTCAAGGAATGACACAGAAAGGAAGTTGTAGTTCTTGCTCTCAGAGGTAATAATAGATGATGTATGTGCTAATCTGAAATATGAGTGTAGGCTTAGCCAGAATACACTGCTACAGTTAAATCACTCTGCCAAAGATTTTACACTTTTCAGCAAGGCACCTTGGTTAAATCAGGAAAAGAAAATAAAGATATAAATGCAATATTAGACAATTAAATCCCAAATCTGCAGAATTTCTAATCTGTGTTCTATAAATAAAAAAACCCCAAATCTGTAGAGCCTAAGAGTGCCCTGAGATTCTGCAGATATCGACAGTCTGGAGCAGCTAAACATCCAGTAAACAATAAACCCTGCCAGGTGCTGGGCTACCTCCAACTGTTCTGCCACTTACCTTACAAAAAGCCTTTCTCCAAATATACATGATAGAGGCTGCAGAGATAAACAGCGCCTGCAAAAAAAAAAAAAA